>QGMG01000759.1:0-18806 GCA_007825325.1 Lachnellula cervina | reverse complement strand
TCTGGACACGCCCTTCACATCCACCACCCTCCTCACCATCCGCACCTCGAAGATGAAAACCATGCGCAATCTAAGCATCGAGACCGGAATATACAAACAGCCTCGCGATACTCGCGTATTCTGCAGCTTTACGGGTCTGGAGAGCGATGAGCATGACCTTACCTTTCATGGTGGTATCGACAAAGCCGTTCATCAGTATTTTCCGGGCCATTACCCTGAGTGGCAAGCAGAGTACCCGGAAAGCAATGCTTTTGAGATTGGAGCGTTTGGCGAGAATCTCGTCAGCTTATGCATGAACGAGAGGAATGTCTGTATTGGGGATATAATAAGCATTGGAGGAGAGAAAGGGGCACTGCTGCAAGTCAGCCTACCCCGCACGCCGTGCTTCAAGCTCAACCACCGCTTCAACCTCAAGAACTTTGCTCCGCGGACCTGGAAGAAGTCTCGCACGGGCTGGTACTACCGCGTCCTGCGCGAAGGCTATATTTGCGCCGGCGACGAAATCGTGCTCGTGGAGCGCAAACATCCGGCATGGACGATTGAGAGGGTGCAGGAGTATCTACATCGCGACAAGGGGGATGTGCCTATGTTGGTTGAGCTCTCGCAAATCGAAGAATTCGGTACAGAGTGTAAAAATGCATTTAATCGTCTTATTGATGAGGCCACGGAAAAGGAGAAGAAGAAGGAGCCGGAGACATGGACGGATTTCGTGCTGCGGGAGAAGACGAGACAGACGCCCCGCATTTCATCTTTTGTTTTTCAGGCCGTGGGCAAAGACGGCCAAGGAGATGAAGGCGAGGAACTCGATGCCGGCTGTTTCGTGCGCTTGAAGTTGCCCAACGGACTTATCCGCGCGTACTCCATCATCTCAGGCGGTTCCCAGCGCTTCCAACTTGGCATTGCACACGAGGAGCTGAGTCGAGGGGGCTCGAGATACCTTCACGAGGAGCTCAATGTTGGGGACACGCTACAGGTGGGTAGGATTACCGAAGGTGTACCATTCATAACCCAGTCTTCGAATCACATCTTCATCGCTGCTGGGATTGGCCTCACTGCGTTTCTGGGACACGTCGATTTTTTCGACCAGATGGTCTACAACTATACGCTGCACTACGCTGTGCGTTCCGCAGACGAAACGCCGTTCAAGTCCCGGCTGGAGAAGATGGGGAGTAAAGCTGTGGTGTATGACAAGACGAAGGGGGAGCGGCTTGATGTGAAGAAGATATTGCGGGACAGGGTGTGGAATTCTTTCGTGTATGTTTGTGGGCCGCAGAGGCTGATTGACGATGTTGTGCGTACGGCGCAGGAGCTGGGGATTAGTGCGGATGAGATCCATTACGAGGCGTTCCAACCCAACGCTGGGGGAGATCCGTTTTCGGTCGAGGTGAAGATGCCGGTGGTGGATGGGAAAGGGAAGAAGGGCAGACTGGAGGTCGGGGAGGAGGAGACGTTGCTGGGGGTGTTGAGGAGGGCGGGCTGGGATGTGGATAGTAGTTGTGAGACGGGGAATTGTGGGACTTGTCAGGTTAAGGTGTGTGAGGGGAAGGTGGAGCATAGGGGGAGTTCTTTGACTGAAGAGGATAAGGAGGGCGGTGCGATGTTGAGCTGTGTGTCTCGGGGATTGGGGCATTTGGTGGTTGAGTGGTGATAATGGGACTGTGGATTCTTTCGCGATACATACTCGGTCATCTTATACAAAGTACATGCAATTTCCTCACTCAAGCACATTGCTTGCTCTCTTCCCACCCCTGCTAGATAGTTCTGGGTGTCTCAGGAAAGCTTTTGCTGGGATATAAATTTTGTCTAATCCCGGCGCTCAATATTTTCTCAGAGGTGATACCAGTGGCGTCAACATGTTCTATCTAGCATCATCTCATCATGCCAGCTCTTTCCCCAGGAAAACGCTTTGAATTTCAAAGTTGCTGGTGAAGTCTTTAGACTCGCCTACACAATCGCCGCCGAGACAGCAAATGAGAAACTTTTAAGAAATGACCTACGCTTGAGCAGAATCAGTTATGAACCCGTGCAACATGAGCAATCTGCGAAATGCCTATCTTGACGTCTATCTTCACCCAGCCCAGAGTAAGGCCTCTGTGACCTCTTCTTCGTCTCAAGGACCCGATGATACAAAATGCTGCTGAAGCAGGTACTGATGTTGTAAGGCTTGCGATGAACGAGGCGTATCTAGGTTAGTGGGGCTTCTTTACCTTGCTCAAGCAAGACACTAGGTAGCTTAAGGGACAGTCTAGGTGAAAATAAGCAGAAGAAAGAAAGGTGTGGTTTGAGACTACTGAGCTGGCAAATATTGCCAGGGGGAGGGGAGCAGTACTGTGAGGACGGTGGTGTCTGGGTTATGGGAGGATCATTGAGTCTCTCGTTTTGCATGGAACTTTGGGTCGACTGGAGTTAATGTTAATTTGGGCTTATCTCTTTGTAGTAGGTCAATCATTTTTAACAGCAGGTATAGTAGAAAGATATTTTTATTAAGTATGCTCTATTAAAAGGGGGGGTTACTAAGAGAGGGGTTTTTTCTTCTTGTTTTTCTTTTTTCAAAACATGAAATCGCTTACCGCCATGTTTGTACAAGCTCATTGCTCAACGAGTATCAGGGCAAACGGTTAGTCACGACACATTATGTGCAGAGTATCCACAAGAGTTTCCAACCAACCACTCGGTTCTTCGACAGAAGGCAGCCTCTCGTTGTTTTTGAAGACGGCATTGCACAACGGGCAACGGGCGTCGTGCTTTTTACTGCCGTGCTTTTTGAAGTAGTCTTGAATGCATTTTCCGCCAAAGGAATGACCGCAACTTGCCCGATAAGGAAAATGATTATGAATGTGTCCGTACCCCTCTCTGCATAGACAGCACACCTGAAGATTGTCATCGAGAGACTCAATCTTGATCCTCTGGAAGAGATCTTTTGTCAACCCGTTTTGCAGATCTTTTGTCAACTTGTTTTGCAGATCTTTTGTCAACTCGTTTTGCAGATCCATTATGTCGTAGGATTCGAGCGTGCTTCTCATGAACGTGAGGAAGTTTCGCTGGTACATTGTTGGTTGACGCTGATCCGGGTTTTGCAAGCACCAGAAAAAATCCTTCGACAATTCGTCGTACACAGAGAGCATTGTTCTACGCCGGCTTGCTTTGAAGAATTTCGCGGCGTCACCACCGGTGCGTGGACACATCGGCTCGACTATTCTCCACATTGCACTAACCCACGCGCATTCTGTTTTGTTACGCGTGTATCCGAGAGTTGTGACTCCATCGACTCTTCGAGCCATGGTTGAGCGCTCAGGGTCCAGCAAGCACTCGTCACAGAAGCCATCTTTCCCTTCAACCAGACCTGAACCACCGAATAGTTCCCGGTCCAATTGTAATAGTTCCCACTGCTTGCAGTCTGGAACTGGAGATCCATCAGCTGAGCATGGTTTGATCACATGTGGTGTGTGCACATGACCGCACCATTTGTAGAGGAACCCGTACATCTTGCACATTTTTTGATGTATTGAGTTTGTTGGAAAGTCTTCGTGTGAAAGATATGGTCGTAGATGTGTTTGTGGATGTGGATGTGGTGGGTGTTGTGATGTTTTGAATCTGCTTGAAGCGGCCGAAACTCCACGTTATATAGAAACCCAATGGCCACTGTTCGAATGACTCTCTGGATTGTTTCCCCGAACTGTTTCTACCCTGTTATGTTTGAGGAAAGGTTTAATTTATGGTAAGCAAATTATAAATGTATCTCCAAGATGATCTTCTCCTCGTCCACAATGCAAGTTAGTCACATAGTGTAGGAAAATACTGGCTATTGTTTTTCTATCTATTTCATTGGTCCGAGTAGATAGTTATAACAAAGCATTGCTCATACATTGAAAACAATTCCTTGCTGTGTTCTTTGTCATGAGCCTCAACTACTGAGGTGCTGTCATTGTTCTGTATCAAGCGTCCTGCCATCCTCAAAGGGGAATAGTAGTGCCATCTCATCAGCCTTATGCAGGTGGACATGGAATCCGCAACAAGAATTACTAGAACACAGTGATGAAGAATGTAGCAAGCTGGTCTTTTTGTATTTTCTTTTCCCCTCCCTTTTTAGTAGCAGAAAATCACATGCAGAGCTTCAAGTTTTGAATGCTGGAAACTTGGCTTAGGCCTTCAAATGCAAGCTAATGCAAGGTACAAAGAAGAGCTGATCACTTGACTATGTGTTGGTTTCTATGAAGACAAGTAGACTCAACAGAATTGGTTATCAGCGGGGTGTGAATGATCTCAAACACAAATATTCTCTTTGAGATGAATGTGACAAAAAGATAAATCGTACCTCGGCTCCGGTAACAAATCATGGTGGGGCTGCTAAAACATAGTATATAGTATTGCCGACACGTGGTATTAGTAAAGGGTCCTGTTGCCAAATCTTGCGCCTCTTGATCAATTGCACAACATTGAGTACTGTACAACTTGAAAACTTGCCGGATTAGAGGCACTCAAACACTGAACGAAGATTGTTTGGTCTCGCCACTTTTCCAACGACATCATCACCCGTGCTTAATTTTAAACTAGCTAGTAGCTCAACCCACTTTCGGCGAAATCATTTGGTAGGTAAGTTGATTGCCTATAAAATTCTAGAAGCCGACAAAAAAGAGTACAGTTCTATGGCAGATATCGGACTTTAGATAGACGTTAAAGCTTGTATGTGGACTAACTACGCAGAAAAGTTTTAGAGTGAGCTGTCTAACAGCAGTTTCGACGGGCGAAGATACTCCGAGTAAATGGCGCCGCGGATTGCATAAGAGAAAGCACAAAGTGGAGGTAGAAAAATTGAAAGACAGCTATCATGTCGAAGTCTACAAGTATAAAAGAGCCAACCCCAGCAGCAACTGGCCGCATACTAGCTCTTAAGAATCATCTTAAAGGATCTTTGAACCCCGCAGACGATATACAAAAAGCAAAAATGAGCGCGCCATACAAGTTTCAAGGATGGATGGGTTTGGACAAGGAGTCCATCAAGGGCAAGATGGTCTGGCAAGAATATGAGCCAAAGACTTGGACGGAGGATGATGTTGATATTAAGATCACCCATTGCGGGATCTGTGGGTAAGCCAAATTCCCATACAAGCTGTAGCTTCTGTGAGAGCTATATCAGGGGCAAAAGAAATGTGTTCCGCAGTATGTGGGATCCCGGCTCCTAAGACAATTCTCGAGCTCTTCGGCCACCTGGACTGATTCCGTTTTTTATCATACTAATTCGTTGGGCAGCTCTGATATCCACACTCTTCGTTCAGGATGGGTAATGATTCTTACCATGTGCTTACTTGATAACAGCTGACAACTAGATCAGGGCCAATCTCTTTACCCTTGCTGTGTTGGACATGAAATCACAGGAAAGGCCGTTAGAGTTGGAAATAACGTGAAGCACATCAAGCTTGGCGAACGCATCGGGGTCGGCGCTCAATCAGGGTCCTGTCTAGACTGTGAGCAGTGCCTCAACAACGAGGAGCACTACTGCGTCAAAGGCATGATTGGAACCTATAACAGCAAATACAAAGACGGATCGAAAACATACGGTGGATATGCAGACTACTGCCGTGTGCCAGCGCACTTTGCTGTCAAGATCCCAGATGGTCTCACTAACGTTGAAGCTGCTCCTATGCTCTGCGGTGGTGTCACAGTGTGGAAACCCCTCAAGCAAAATGGCGCTGGCCCGGGCAAGAGGGTTGGTATTATCGGTCTCGGAGGTCTGGGACACTTTGGTGTGCTTTGGGCTAAGGCGTTGGGCTGTGATGAAGTTGTGGTCATCTCTCGCAGTGACACAAAGAAGGCCGACGCGATGAAGATGGGCGCAACGGGATTCATCGCCACCCAGGACGAAGGCTGGGCAAAGAAGAGCTCTCGTACTCTCGACTTGATCGTCTCTACCGTTTCGAGCCCCAACATGCCCATTGGTGACTATTTCAAGCTCTTAAGGGCACATGGGCAATTCATTCAGGTCAGTTCATCTTGGAAACAGATGGTGTTGATCAATACTGACCGAGTTTGAACAGGTCGGCGCACCAGAGGACTTGCTTCCGCCGATAAACATACACGCGCTGATTTCGAAGGGATGCAAACTGGGAGGATCACTCATTGGCTCTCCTGCGGATATCTCTGAGATGTTGCAGTTTGCTGCAGACAAGAAGATCCACCCATATATTCAAGAGAGGCCCATGTCGGATGCTAACCAAGCGATTATCGACATGGAAAAGGGAGACGCAAGATACCGATATGTGCTGGTTAATGAGAAGCACGTGAAAGAGTTGAAGGCATAGATTTAACGTAAAAAAAATCAAAATGTAGACAAAGCGTTGAGATGGATTTGATATACAAACAAATGTGATTTGAGAAGTGTTCAAAGCGGTACTTTATAGTGACGGCCAACCAATGAGTACGAGGGAACCAACGGCATAATCGTTTTGGGAAGCGCTCGATTCATGTAGTTTTCCGCATGAAAGGACGTCAACCTCATGCGTCGTTCAAGAAGATGACTGGGTGTTCACTCCGGAGTCCGGTTTGTCTCAGTCAACATGCGGCCTTCAAATGGTGTGATGTGGTATGGTATGGTATAGCGCTGCATCTGCCCTAGAGCGTATTATTTGAGGATATACTTCAGCAGCATATTTTCCTACATTCTTTGATGAGTAAATTGTCAATAGGAAACATATGAAAAGAACCATTCAATTTGAATCCGCGAATTGCATTGCTTACCTCGAAGAGTCACGCTAGCCATATTAGTGTTAGCTTCTTCTGAGCCGCTGCGCGCGGGATCTAAAAGAATCGCGGAAACCAAATAAAGACGATTATCCCTTACCAAGCTCTGCTTCGGCATCAACATCAACGCCCCCTCGATATATCTGGACTACTGCCTCGAAACATCTCCCGCGACCCTCTTCGACCTTGATGACCTTGTTCTCGCTTTCTTGAAGCCCCTCAGCCTCTGGGCGACGTGCGCCGCAAAAGCGCAAGAAGGCAACCAACCTCTCAAGCTTCGCGCCACGCATTCTGCATTCTCCCTCACCTCGACGACCCCCTCGCATCTATAACTCGACAAGATGGCGGAATATGAAGAAGGCTACGAGTATGATGATTACGGAGAGGAGGATGCGGGTATCACGGCCGAGGACTGCTGGACGGTCATTTCGTCCTTCTTTGAGGCGAAAGGTCTGGTTTCCCAGCAGTTGGATTCCTTTGACGAATTCGTTTCTACGACCATGCAGGAGCTTGTAGAGGAGGGCTCGCAGCTCACTCTTGATCAAAACAACCCTCAGGCCACTGATGATAACGAAATTGCTCTTCGACGATATGAGATCAAATTTGGGACCATCTTGCTGTCGCGTCCAGCGATGACCGAAGGTGATGGATCGACACAGGTCATGCTACCTCAAGAAGCAAGACTGCGAAACTTGACCTACGCGAGCCCTCTATATATTGAAATGACTAAGAAGGTCTCGGTGGCTGTTGAGCGCTCTGTTCCCCTTAATGAGCTTGATGATGAGCAGGAGGCTGAGATGGCAAGGACGGGCGAACATCCAACAAGACTTGTTTGGGAAAACGAGGACGGAGATTCCGAGGAGGGCGAGAAGTCCGAGAAGGCTCCTGACCGAGTATATATCGGGAAGCTGCCAATTATGCTGAAGTCAAAGTACTGTATCTTGAGGGATCTCGACGAAGATGATCTCTATGCTTGGAACGAATGTCCATATGATCAGGGTGGCTACTTCATCATAAACGGCAGCGAGAAAGTCTTGATTGCGCAAGAGCGAAGTGCCGCCAATATCGTCCAGGTCTTCAAGAAAGCACCCCCGAGTCCAACTCCTTTTATCGCAGAGATTCGGAGTGCCCTTGAGAAAGGATCTCGCCTCATCTCATCAATGACTATCAAGCTTTTCGCCAAGGGTGACGGACAAAGAGGAGGTTTTGGACAGACCATTAAATCCACACTCCCATATATCAAGACCGACATTCCGATTGCTGTTGTTTTTCGCGCTCTCGGTGTTGTTTCCGATGAGGATATTTTGAACCACATATGCTACGATCGCAACGACACTCAAATGCTGGAAATGCTGAAGCCGTGTATCGAGGAAGCATTTGTCATTCAAGATCGAGAGGTCGCCTTGGATTTTATTGGGAAGCGTGGGACTGGTACTACCCTGACTCGAGACAAGCGTGTGAAGCATGCTCGTGATATCATGCAGAAAGAATTGCTTCCTCACATCTCTCAGAAAGAGGGAAGTGAGACACGAAAAGCATTTTTCCTTGGCTACATGGTTCACAAGATGTTGCAATGCGCCCTTGGTCGACGAGAGACTGATGATCGAGATCATTTTGGGAAGAAGCGGTTGGATCTTGCAGGACCGCTGCTGGCCAAACTCTTTCGGACTTTGTTCCGCAGATTGACAACAGATGTTTACAAGTACCTCGTGAAATGTGTCTCGGAGAATAAGGAATTCAACCTCACACTTGGTGTGAAGTCCACGACACTTTCGAACGGTCTCAAATACTCTCTGGCTACTGGAAACTGGGGTGATCAAAAGAAAGCCGCAAGCTCGACCGCGGGTGTTTCTCAGGTGCTCAACAGATACACATTTTCGTCCACACTTTCGCATTTGCGCCGCACGAACACACCTATTGGCCGTGATGGAAAGATTGCTAAACCACGACAATTGCACAATACCCATTGGGGTCTGGTGTGTCCTGCCGAAACACCCGAAGGACAAGCTTGTGGGCTTGTCAAGAACTTGGCTCTTATGTGCTATGTCACAGTCGGTACGCCTAGCGACCCTATTATTGAATTCATGATTCAAAGGAACATGGAAGTTTTAGAGGAATATGAGCCCTTGCGGTCTCCAAATGCTACAAAGGTCTTTGTAAACGGTGTCTGGGTTGGTGTGCATTCGGATCCTGCACATCTTGTGAAAACGGTGCAGCATTTGAGACGATCACATTTGATCTCTCACGAAGTTTCTTTAATTCGAGATATTCGAGACCGAGAGTTCAAAATCTTCACTGATGCAGGCCGAGTTTGCAGACCACTATTCGTCATCGACAACGATGTGGACAGTGCGAATAAAGGCAATCTGGTGTTAAGTAAGGAGCATATTCGACGACTCGAAGACGATCAGACAATGCCTGCGAATATGGACGCGGACCAGAGGGCCAATGCAGGTTATTACGGCTTCCAGGGATTAATCAATGACGGTGTGGTCGAGTATGTGGACGCTGAGGAAGAGGAGACTGTTATGATTGTGATGACCCCTGAAGATTTGGATATTTCTCGGCAATTACAAGCTGGGTACCAAATCAGACCCGACGAGAGCGGGGATCTGAACAAACGTGTGAAAGCACCAATGAATCCAACTGCTCACATTTGGACTCATTGCGAGATTCATCCAAGTATGATTTTGGGAATTTGCGCAAGCATTATTCCCTTCCCAGATCACAATCAGGTAAGCTTAAGAAAGGCTTTTTATGTTTCTTCGCTAATGGATGTAGTCTCCTCGTAATACCTACCAGTCTGCTATGGGCAAGCAAGCTATGGGAGTGTTCCTCACCAACTTTGACCAGCGCATGGATACTATGTCAAACATCCTTTACTACCCCCAGAAGCCCCTCGCTACAACTCGCTCTATGGAGTTCCTTAAATTCAGAGAACTCCCTGCTGGCCAGAATGCTATCGTTGCCATTGCCTGTTATTCGGGATACAACCAAGAAGATTCCGTCATTATGAACCAGAGCAGTATCGATCGAGGGTTGTTCCGAAGTCTATTCTACCGTGCCTATACCGATCAAGAGAAGCGTATCGGCATGAATGTTGTTGAGCAGTTCGAGAAGCCATACAGAGCCGATACTTTGAAATTGAAGCATGGAACTTACGATAAACTTGACGAAGATGGAATTATTGCTCCTGGTGTTCGTGTTTCCGGAGAGGACATCATTATTGGAAAGACTGCTCCTATGGCACCGGATGCTGAAGAACTTGGACAACGTACCAAGGCCCACACGAAGCGTGATGCCTCCACGCCTCTTCGAAGTACCGAGAATGGCATTGTTGACCAGGTCCTCATCACAACCAATTCCGAAGGTCTTCGGTTCGTCAAAGTGCGCATGCGCACAACCAAGATCCCCCAAATCGGTGATAAGTTCGCTTCTCGTCACGGTCAGAAAGGTACCATTGGTATTACCTACAGACAAGAGGACATGCCTTTCACTAGACAGGGTATCGTACCTGACATCATCATCAATCCTCACGCTATTCCGTCTCGTATGACAATTGCCCATTTGATCGAGTGTCAGCTGAGCAAGGTCTCTACTCTTCGAGGTCTTGAAGGAGACGCAACACCTTTCACCGAAGTCACTGTCGACTCCGTCTCGAAGCTCCTTCGCGACCATGGGTACCAGTCTCGTGGGTTCGAGATCATGTATCACGGGCATACTGGTCGTAAACTCATGGCTCAAGTCTTCCTTGGACCGACCTACTACCAGCGTCTGCGCCACATGGTTGACGACAAGATCCATGCTCGTGCCAGAGGACCAGTGCAGATTTTGACCAGACAGCCTGTGGAAGGTCGTGCAAGAGACGGTGGCCTGCGTTTCGGAGAGATGGAACGTGATTGTATGATATCGCATGGAGCGGCGTCTTTCTTGAAGGAGAGATTGTTCGAGGTTTCGGATGCCTTCAGAGTTCACGTCTGTGAGATCTGTGGGCTGATGACTCCAATTGCGTAAGTTCTTTTCTCGGTAAATTTGAAGAAGACTGTACTAACATGACCTAGGAAACTCTCCACACAAAGTTTCGAGTGCCGACCTTGCAAGAACAAGACCAGAGTCTCGCAAATCCACATTCCATATGCCGCGAAACTGCTTTTCCAAGAGTTGGCATCCATGAACATTGCGGCCAGGATGTTCACTGAGAGATCTGGGATATCGATCCGCTGAAACGAAAGTAAGAATGTAAGAACGAAAAAGAAAATGAGCATGGGAGGCGGGGAGGGGCACTATTTCCATAACAGGGCGTTTGGGGAAAAGGAATTCGAGAATGCAGCGAAGAAATTGGGTGCATCTGCATAGGGGTTTCGCATGATTCTTTTTTTCGTTTGCCAGAACCCTAGGTGTGCACGATACGATATGAAGAGGCATGATATTTGTACCATATCTTAGATTTTCTCTCTTGGCTGGTAGGTTGGAGGAGGAAAACCAGCGACATAAAAACCGAAAGTAATAATACAGAGATTTGATCTGTGACTGGCCCTTCCTACACGCTCCATCTGTGATATTGCGCCGTGCAATGCAATGCCCCTTCCCTTGTATTTGTACAAATGTATGTCTTGATACAACCTTCCTTTCTTTTCCCTTCCCTTGTATAAACTCCCTCTACAAGGAGATGATTTGATGTCGTTCGATTTGATGTACAGTACAACGGCCGTCAATCCTCCCCAATAGTCCCCCCATCATGCACACTCTGCACCTTCTTAAATTCCTCCTCCAATTTCTTCTGCATCTCGAAATCCAGCTGTCGTTCTTTCTTGATGCGTTGTTGTTCCATGTCTCGGACTACGCCTGCGTGCATTGCCTACCGGAAACAAGTTCATAGTTAGCTTGGGACGGGAGAAAAATCAATGGGGCGGGTGAAAAGCGAGAAATGGGGTGAGGGGGAGAGAGGGGATGGGGTGGTATACAGCTTTCTCATTGCTCTGGGCATAATGTACGAAGAAGACGGTGCTTATTGCGAAGAGGGATGTTCCGGCTAGTGTTGCTTTTGCTGCGCGTGACATATTTACTTTACTCCTCCTTTTCTTCCAAAAAGGTGCCTTTGTAATAGTAATAGTAAAAACCAAAGTTAAAGTCAATCCCTCATGGTGAGAGTAAAGTTTTGTGGTGTGGTGTTGATGGCAAGTGCAAGGTCAAGACTCAAGTAGAGTAGAGTGGCAGAATCCAGTACCGCCTTCGCTGACAGGGATCTGGATCTAGAGCTCAGAGCTAGCGTGTCCGTTGTGAGCTCCAATCGCATGCTCTTTCAACCTCGAAGACCATAACGGACGACGCAAGCTTCGAACCTCCCCGCGACGTGAATAGAGGAATTTCTGAAGCAAGCTGGATTTTTGAATTCGGATCGCAAATATGGTATGTTTTGTTCCTGCGAGGAGAGATTGTGGGAAGGAATGCGAGGGCGTGTGCTAATGGGTGTTGGTGGTCTAGTCTGCACAGAACTCAGCGGGCATTCAGACGTTGCTGGATGTAAGTTCTACGAATACAGCTGCGGCTTGATACAGGAGGGGATGGTACTGATTTGGGGGTTGCAGGCAGAGAGGGAAGCCCAGAAGATTGTTCAGAGAGGTTGGTGTTCTGGAGCTGGAGTCTCGATTGAATATGTTGCTAACGTTTATCTTGTGCAGCTAGAGAATGTAAGGCTATACCGAGAGATATGCTGGTTGATCGGATAGGAGCTGATGATAGTAGACCGCACGAAGCGTGTAAAGGAGGCGAGGGACGAGGCGAAGAAGGAGATTGATGATTATAAGAAGCAGAAGGATGACGAGTTTAAGAAGTTTGAGTCTGAGGTACGGTTACCATCTTCTCCTCCCCGGCTTTGCCCTCTGGGTATTGGAATTGGTTGTGGTGATTTGAATGTAGTTGCTGATGGTATGATTATAGCACACCAGCGGCAACAAGAAAGCAGAAGAGGATGCAAGCAAGGACGCCGAGGTCAAGATAAAGGAGATCAAGGAGGCGGGCAAGAAGGGCCAGGACCAAGTTGTGAAAGATCTACTAAAGGCGGTCTT
This sequence comes from Lachnellula cervina, assembly GCA_007825325.1. Lineage (NCBI taxonomy): Eukaryota > Fungi > Ascomycota > Leotiomycetes > Helotiales > Lachnaceae > Lachnellula > Lachnellula cervina. Next base: position 6,000 of record QGMG01000759.1, on the reverse strand, counting down.
TGATATCAAGCCTGTGGTTCCAGATCGTATTGAGGTTCCGAAATAAGAGGGGACTTCCTGATGGGGAGGATCTTTGAGGAGATGCTTCTACGGCTTGACTTGAGAGGCAATGGCTGGTATTTTGCTACAGTGTTGGGCTTTCTATTGCTTGAGGCTTGGTCAGTGAAAGGGCACGAGAGAGCTCTGTGTATAGATTAGCTTGCAATTCCATGAGATATCCTTGGATAAGCTGTATTAGGAGTGGTAAAGAATAGCGAACTTGGTCAACCACTGCAAATAGCCTCGTACAACCCTTTAAGATTCTCTTGGTTCGTAGGGCAATTCGCAGCTTTATTATTTCTACATGACAAGTTTCACTTTGATTTATATTTTGTATTCTTCAGTCACATGTGAACAAGGATCACTTTTGTCGACGTCACTGCCTCCATCGCAAGTCTACAACACTAACTCTTCAACGCAACTTCCTCCACCATGGCAATTCCTCATCAACCCACCAAAACTCAATGTATACGCGCCAGCAATGACAATACTGCTACCTCGTGTAGCTCGCACGAGATGGATCCCTCAACATGTCCTACTCTTACCTCGGGGCGCCATATTGCGCTCCAGATCCCAAATGAACCCCTTCTCCTGCAGCTGTGGTAGAAGAAGAGAGCACGGCGAACAAGACAAGAAGAATACAAATAGAGATCCGCGCATCAACAACCTAGGGAGGGCTATCGAGGATGATTTCGCCACCATTAGGGAAACATACGGTACTGCCCCTCATCCCTTCTCTTAAGACCAATCGACTAACACAACCCGCCAGCAACGCCCAAACACCCCATTGTCCTCGCCCACGGCCTCCTCGGATTCGACGAGCTGCGCCTCGCTGGCACACTCCTCCCCGGCGTGCACTACTGGCGCGGCATCACCGAAGCCATGCGCGCAAACGGCATCCAAGTAATAACGGCCTCGGTCCCTGCATCCGCCAGCATCGAAGAGCGCGCCCTCAAACTCTCCCAAGACATAGCCACCAAGGCCAACGGCAAGAGCGTCAACATCATCGCGCACAGCATGGGCGGTCTCGACGCTCGCTACATGATCTCGCGTCTGCAGCCCGAGAACGTCGAGGTGTTGTCCCTGACCACGGTAGCGAGTCCGCATCGTGGCAGCGCGTTTGCGGATTTCATGCTCGAGGAGATTGGACCGACTTATTTGCCGAGGGTGTATAAGTTCTTTAATGGCTTTGGGGTTAGTACGGGGGCGTTTAGTCAGTTGTCGCGGAACTATATGTTGGAGGATTTTAATCCAAACACGCCGGATGATGAGGCGGTTAGGTATTTTAGCTATGGGGCTATGTTTGAACCGGGGTTCTGGAGCGCGTTTAAGCAGACGCATGCGGTGGTCGAGAGGTTCGAGGGGGCTAATGATGGGTTGGTTAGTGTGGAGAGTGCGAAATGGGGGACGTATAAAGGGACGTTGGTAGGGGTTAGTCATTTGGATCTAATTAATTGGACGAATAGGTTGAAGTCGGTTGCTTCAAGGTTGGCTGGGACGGAGAGGAAGTAAGTATTTGTCTTTGGCATTGGGTGGGAATATGCTAATAGTGTGCTAGGTTTAATGCTATTGCGTTTTACCTTGACATCGCAGATATGCTGGCGAAGGAGGGGTTATAAAGGACTATGGTAGACGAATGAATGCATTGGATGAAAGGAGTTTTGTATAAACATTGGCACGGAAAAGGAAGTAGGTTATCCATTGTAGACTTTGCTAAACACAGAAATCAATTAGAATCAACATCAAATCATGTATGTTTTATTCGTCTAACATCCACCACACTGAAATGGTCGTTATAGAAAGCAGAACGCTAGTGTTAAGGCAGAAACATGCATGCTATGGTATAGGACTTGTATAGAAAGGCATTATGAAGTGATAAGTACGTACTTAATCTTTTGCTATAATCGGTGGTCCCCCCTTGAGCTTTCCTCACCCTCAATTCCCAGCTAGGGGTACGTTTAAATAGTCGCTTGCTTTTCGATTACTGTAGTTCTTTTCTCTTCCGAAAACCGTCTTTATACGGGAGTTTACTTTATAGGTAGTCTACCTTTACCTAAGGCATATAATCTGAGGTCCGGCACGGCCACGGCTTCTTTTCTGCATGACGACCAGTTAAAAGTCAGCGACTATCTAAACGTGCCAGGGGGGAGCCACCGATTAGGTATAGAGTCATCTAGTTTAAAATAAGATATGTGCCACGTGATGTCGTGTTCGTGACGTTGACCTCGGAAAATGTTTCGTCCAACCTCGTCCAACCTCCAACCTCTATTCGAGATATTTTCACCACACATCCCCTATAATCCCGAGGTCTTCAACTTGAAAGAGGAAAGTCTCAATCATGGCAGGTCAACATCTTTCAATTCGTGTTGAATTGAGCGGAGGAGACAACGGGGAACCTGCCGAGGTCTGGAAATTAACCCCAGAGGAGTTGGAGGAGATCAAGATCTTTAAAAAACAAGACAGCCTGAAGATCGCTGCTCAAAACCGCCGAATGTCTTTCGAAGGGCAAATGCTCAAAGCAAGGGCAGACTTTGAGCGGTCAGAAGAAAAGAGGAACGATGATATTTTAGAGCCAATCATTCTTCAAATCTTGGTCGGTTCATATGGTAAATGTCATTCTCTTCAGCTGCTGATCTCATGTAGACCCAAGGTATTCAAGAAACACGAAATCGAGCCATACCGGCGTATACCTTTGACCTTTTCCCCAAGCTTCCAGCTGAGATTCGACTGAGAATTTGGTCTTTGGCATTATTTACCGGACACCCCAGAACCTATCGTCTCGCTCCCATTACAGAAGAGGACTGGAAATCCGAGGGCTCTATTCTTTACGGTGTCTATCGTCGCCGCATCCGCCGTATCCAAGGCTCTAGCCTAGTTGACATGCGCGTTAGCGGGTCGATTTTCCCGTCAACCCCTAAGCTTATGGTAGTCTGTCGAGAATCCCGAACTCTTGCCCGGAGCATCTTCTCTGATATGAGATTGAGACGCCACCACCAAGCGGCAATATCTACTGATTACTTTAACACTGTGTGTGACACGTTTTACATAGGTGGGCGTCCTTGGCACAAATTTAAGATCTTTATAGACCTATTAATAAAGCTCAATACGACGCGCGATTTGTATCCTGATGTCTGCAGAGATGTTGGAAGACTGCAGAGAATCAGATTGCTGACCGTCGATCTGAACATTTTCGCCGCATTGCCTGCTAGACTCTGGACAGAGTTCCCCTGTCTTGAAGTACTTACACTCGTATTTTACCCTTCCCCTATCATCAACGATTGGGAAATACAACAAGAGGACGAATACATGGACAATCCTCAATTTATAAAGCCAGACAAACGCACCAAGTTCGGAAGACGGGCCCAGTGGATTCTCAAATCCGCCACTGAGACTCTTCGGTCTGTTCAGAGCCACGTGCCACAATGGAAAGTCCCTAAAATTGAAGTTGTAGTTCGAGAAACTGATGAGGATGGAGAATTTGACTTCGACCATGCTATTGACTTCGATGAGGAGAGCGAGGACGATAGCCAAGATGATAATAGCAGTGACGACGACTCCATCTACTTTGAACAACTAGAGGCTAGGATGTCGCATGCTGTGCCAGATGAATTCATCAAACGGATAAAACGTAAGCACCACCGTAGTAGAGTGGTTGGGTATTTGCGCTCTGCGAAGACGCTGGCTCAGAGACCTGTGGGGAGCTATTTCTCTGATAGCGAGCGTGAATCAGGCGGACCGGAACGCAGTGCTGGGAGAACCGACTCCGAACCTGACGAATTTGACTGATTGCGATGTCAGTCCTGGTGGTCTTGTTGGTGGCTACGGCACCTCCCCGTTCCCAAGTCACAAGGAGTGGGGTGATGACGAGAATGAGAGGAGAAACTTGCACACCCGCCCCGTATCATGGAGAAAGCGTGGAAAGAAGCACTGAATGGATGTCTATACACAAAACTCACAACCATCCGACACCGAATTATCTACATCAAAAATGCTACGCCATCTCACTTGGGCAGAACACTTTCAACCGGCCCTTCAAACGTCATCTTACTCATGTCCATAAACGCCAACTCACCGTTATGAAAAATCACATCCTCCGCCGCCGTCACCTCCTCCACCTTCGTGCTAAAAGCTAAGAGCTTCTCAATACTCTCAAATTCCAGCTCCGCATACGCATCGTAAGCAAAGTCCTCGGCTTTGCCCACGTAGGCCGTGACGGCCAGATTTGCATTTGAAGTGTCTGGGGACGAGGGGTCTTTGGGCGTGCAGGGCAGGTAGTCGCGTTTGTAGGACTTGGGGAAGACGGCACTGGTGTAGGAAATGAGGAGGGGCATGTGTTTGTTTTCGTAGTAGTTGCGAAATTCAGCGGAGGTCATGCCGGTTTTGCGAGCCATGTAGGCGACGATTGTGTAAGTCATTTTAGGGGTATTGGAGTTGGTTGGATGAGGCTTAGACAAGGATGAGGGGGCTCTTCGGTAATGAGTCGATTTGAAATTTCAGCTGATATGTATGTAATTAAAAAATGGATTCAAGGACGCTGCTGAAAGATGGAGAATAATATTCAAGACAACCAACCTGACATTATATACTTTTGCTGTTAACAAGAGGATACTTAGTTGCGGGGTGATACCGGTCCTAAAAGGCTTACTATGCGCATACATATTAGCCTGTAACAAGTAGCCAAACTCTACATGTACGAAAAAAGTGGCGGTGGCGGAATAATTAGAGTGGAATGGGTTTGTTGGTATCACAGGGATACGATCACTTCTATACGCGTAGTACGACTTGATCGGGTTCTGGTTGCTTGTTTCATAGTGATCTAAATGCTGGTGGCTGCGCGAAGAGGTTATTCCCCTTCGCTGACTAAGCATGCGCTAGCGTCCTATTGGCCCTGCAGTCCTTACCGAGCGTCACATGACCATTGCGTCCGTCCCCAATATCTAATGGTTCCAACAGGGTTACGGAGGCCGCGGTTAAAAGTATGGAATAAACAGGGGCTGCCCTGTAGGGCCCACATTTAGGCCCTATAGCGTATCAGACCCCTAAAGGGGATTATTCTCGCTTGATTTGCCACTTTTTATTAAGGATATACTACTCTATAGCTACCTATCTTCTTTTAGTGCACTTGCGACCTCTCTTTACCTTTAGCCCTGCCTTCTATATACTTATTGCTCCTATTTAGAGCTAGGATCTTCTCTATATATAAAGGAATTCTCTTAATCTAAGCCTAAATCTTCTTCTGAGGCATCTCTTCCTAGCACTTAATCTAAGCCTCTTTTAGTGCCTTTTCACTTGTAATTAGCCCCCTTTTAGTTGTTTCTCTCTTTATCCAAAACTAGCAAGGTTTAATAGTATTCAGGTTAGATGAGTTACCTAGCTAGAGAAGCTTTTAGATACCCCACATTAAAAAGACCTCCTCTTAATGCTTAGAAGCATACATAGAAGCATTATCCTCTTAGACTTGCGTATTTAGATGTATGCCTAAGCACTTCTTAGTAAAGGGGAGAAGCTTAGATTATAGAATCTTCTCTTAGTAGCAGTACTAATTAATGCCTCTATGCCCCTTTTTTACTTCTACTAGACCTGTTTTAATAGTATGCTTAAATAGAGGCATTTCCTTCTAGCGACTACATATTAGGTTCTTCTATCTCTTAAGCTACTGCCTCTTCTAAGCCACTTTATTACTTAGATATTTAGCTCTATTTCTATTATTAATATCCTCCTAGTAAGCTGCTTTCTCCTCTTTTATCTCTTTCTCCCAAATATAATAGGGGCCTTTCTTATTATATAAAAATGCGCTCTACTATATAAACTCACTAAACCTCTTCTAATACCGCGTAATTATATAGAGGTAATAGGTTTTATTCTTATTTTGCTACACTCTTCTTCTACCTCTTACTCCCCTCTTTTAGACTAAAGTTTTATTAGTAAAAATAACGTTTTTCTAGTCCTCTAATGTCTAGT
>QGMG01000758.1:0-18813 GCA_007825325.1 Lachnellula cervina | reverse complement strand
AAAAGTTAAATAATACTATAGAATTCTATAAAGAGTATTTGATATTATTTATTAAGAATTATCTAATTTGAATAATAAGAATATTCTACAAATAGTAATTAAAAGCATTAATAATATAGCTAGACCTAATAGAATTGTTTCTACGCTTCTTATATTTAAAGCATATCTAAGAATAATAAATAACTTACTACTATTAATATTAGTTATCTAATAAGATAAAGCTATTTATAAAGCTACTAAAAAGATACAGCAACTTTATACAAAATAACAAATCGCTAATACGCTAGTAATACAAAATAGTTCTAATATAATTAGAATCTTAGATCTCCCTCTCTAATTAGAGATTAGAGTTTAGAGGGAAGCTAAAGAATAAAAGAGTCCTTTTAAGCTAATTTCGATCGAGAGCGAATTATATATTATTAATATGCCTCGCAGGCCTAAGGTATTCAGATCAACCTTTATAAAGCTATATTTAAAAGATCTTAATAGACTAGAATCGGATTTAGAACTAGTAGACTAATAGAATAATAATAGACTTAGTATTTCTAGAAATAGAGACGCGGAACTATTATAAACTCCTAAAGAGAGCAATAGTAAGAGTAATACAATTATTATTAATATTCTAAAATAGTAAAGAGGAGAATATTCAAAAGGATCTAAAAATAGACTAAAACCTATAGTGCTAAATGTATAACAAAATGCGCAAAACGTATATAGCAATAGCTAGGATTTTAATAACCTCTTAATTAGCGCTATTATAGATAGCACTAATCTAATAATAATTTTTATAACTAGTAAGAAAGAAGCTAATTGAAAGCTTTTATTACAATTACGTAAAGAAGAGAAGATTACTACACTAAGTTAGCTATTTGAGTAGTCTAATTAAAAAGAGCTTAATAGTCTAAATATAAGAGGCGTCTACTAATTTATTAAATACAATAAAGCTAAGCATAGTTATCTTTGCATTTTTGGATTATAAATAGTATACGAAATCAAGAGCAAAATAACTAAAAACCCTTTTAAGAAGTTAAGGCTTATAATTCAAGCTTAGAGTAATAAAGGCAAAGAATTAATTTTAATATAATCACTAACTATTTAGAGAGTAAGCTAGAGAATTATTATTATATTAGTGCTATTAATAATAAAATACGCAAAACAGCTTAGAAAAGAATAGTTTATAGTATAGCTATAAGATATTATACAAGTATATATATAGTTAAGATTATACCTCTAGTATAAGATTATAATAATACTACTAATCGAAATATATTATCTATTTCCTAAGAATACTCTTATAGATTGCAATCTTCTAATATATAGTATTCTAGAAGTAGAAACGCATTAGTAGGCAATCTATAATAGCTACTATAAAATCGAGCTTATAATAAAGACTTTGTCTTATAACCCCTATTTATTAGTTAGTATAATAGAAGGCAAATTCGGAGTTATAAGGATGCAAACTAATAATACTCTTATTTTAGCTAATAGCTAATTCTCTAAGATAGAAGAGAAGAAGCTAATTAAGGCTAGTTTTATTATAAAACTAAAAGAGAGACTAGAATTAAAGAAATCTATTAATTTTAATAGATACCATTTAATAGTTAATAATAATAGCATTATTTAGCTATATTAGAAGGGCTAAAGTAAGAAAATTAATCTAGTTAAGAAAGAGAATAATACTAATATTAAATAGTAATATATTAAGTAGCGTATATATAGCGTATATATTATATTAATCTATTAGCTAGAAGCTGCATTTGATTTATTAGTTATAGTACAACACTAAGATCCTAGTAATAATAATATTATAGCTCTTAATAAACGTCTCGAATAGCAAATATATAGTTTGAATAAGAGTCTTAATTATATTCCTTTAAACCTCTTAATAGTAAAGCTATTTGTATTTATTAATAGATTATTTGCAAATAATAAGAACTTTAGTTCGCAAATCGGATATAAAATTATTATTACAAACAAGAAAGCTAGTAATAATAATTTTACCCTAAAAGGTAATCTTATTTATTAGTTCTTAACTAAGAGCAAACGTATTACTAGAAGCATTTTAGCCTCTAAGATCTATAAGATAGTAAGAGGCATCGATATATTATATATTATTATAATTATAATTAATCAAATCCTTAAGCAATTAAGTATTCTACTAATCTCTACAATTGTTTATATAGACTTGTTCTCACTTTATAAATGCCTTATTAAGCTTAGTACTACTAAAGAGAAACGCCTTATAATTAATATTATAGCAATTAGACAGTTATATAAAAGACGAGAGCTATTAGAGATCTATTAGATTAATAGTAATAATAACTCTATAGACGCAATAATAAAATCCAAATGCAATAGCGCCCTATAGACCTTTATTAATACAAATCAGCTAACTATATAAGTAGAAGAATAGGTTAAGAGGTATATAACTATAGATACGCGCTAAAACGTATTATTATATCGATTTAAACTGTTTTTATAATGTATTCTAAGTACTTTAAACATTTCTTCTTATTAGTTTCTTATTAGTTTTCTATAAGATTACTATATTCCTATTAGCTAATTTGATCTATATCTTACTTATTTAGGTTATTTTTAGATTGTATCTCTATATATTCATTTAAGCCGCATTTTTGACATTTATAATTCTTAACATTTTACTAATAGTACTGCGTCACCTTAGGCATATAAGATCTAGTTATTATAATAGCATTATAATAATAGAAGTAAAAGATAAATACAATACTGCAAAGCTATATAAGCTTTGTATAAGAGAAAATTGCTAGTGTTAGAATACTAGCATTTAGGAATATAGACAAAAGACGCTATAGTTATATGATTTAGCGCATAATGACTAAGCAAGGTGCTTAACACCTTGCTTCCCCTCCATAGTAACCATCGCTCTCTAGACATCAAAACAATAGCATTATCGACCCAAAACCTCTCTACTGCAGTAGAAGTGATCACCTTGTGATACTAACATCGCTTATGAGAGGGATCTGTTGGGATTTCTCTTGTCCATCGTCCTGCTTAGTACATAGAGCATCGATCCAAATGACAAGGGCTCCAAGTTTGCGTCTTAGGTGTTTCAACTTAATGACGAATGACAATTGTAGGTGACGTTGAAAGTACAGGTTATCATTGTGATAGTCTTTGGCTGCGCAGGTGTTGAGTTTTATACCTAGGACAAAGTAGTAAATTGTGGTAGTAAAGTGTGGCCGTCGATTGAGATCAATGATGGAAAGGTCAGCTTTGATAGGTACTTCGAATTCGTCGCCCTGAACTACAGGAGAGTGAAAGTTCAGAACACGAATGTATCCGACCTGTGCGGAAGGCCTCGATAAATGTCCGCTTTTACGGTCATTGTGCAGAAAAATCAAGTTTAATAGGACTTGACTTATTTGATCAAAAGAGGAGAAGGGAAAGAGGAGATGGCTTTCGCCTTATTTTGAGTAAGGCTGAGCATGAGTTGTATAAGCGCCTACCAAAACATTTCGCAGCCGACTTCTAGCACTTGAATAAACTAATCAGATGGGTTTTCAGCCTGATTGGAAACTCGAAACCCATGACCCCTCTTGCTTGAGCTTCCTCACCCTTATTATGTAAAGTAGCCGCCCTCGTAAAGAAAAGTTTATGACTACCAGGAGTCAGAAGAGAGAGCTCTACGGAGTATACCAGATCAATTAATTGCAGATACTAATTAGTTATTTCTATTAGTAAATTTATTACGAAAACCCGCTCGACCTGCCTCACTGACTATAGGCGATCCTTAAAACTAAGGCAAGCTAAATACAGGAACTGCCCAATGCGGCAGCTGTCACCATAGCAAGTTTAAATGGCGTAGCGTCTGATCGGCACTTCTCCTACTACTACCAGCAGGCGAATAAGGCTATCAACTACCGGCCAATCTACAAGTAGTACGTGAGGCTCAATGATTCGTCAGGAACAGAAGGTACTACATTTGAAGCGTGACCTCTTCCCCACTTGTAACAACCTAGAAGAAAGTACCATGGAATACAAGATCGAGCTTTTGATCGTCACCTTCCTTTTCCCCAGATATGTGCTACCTAAGATAAGCAACCACTTGTTTTGTGGAATAAACAATCAAGCTTTTGATCGTCACCTTCCATTTCCGAGAACCTAAGCAGGAAGATTGTTTGCTAGCATCATGGGGTAACTGGAATTCTTGACGCATAGGCCTCATATAAGTAAGACGAACTTTCTCTTCCCTCATCTAAAATCATCACTCTCTACTCTCAGACATTCGCTCTTCACACTAGTTTTATCTCTTCCAGCACCATGTTCTTCACCGCTCTTCTTACTGCTGCCGTCGCGGTCTCCGCATCGCCGGTTGAGCGCCAGGCCAAGAGGGCCGTTCTCTCATTGAACCACGTGTCCAATATCACGCCCGGCAATGTCACGTCCATCAAGAATATCGTGAACAAAGGCCAGGCTCGCGTGAATAAAATCAACGGCGTCCAAGCAGTTGGCCCCGCCCCTGATGTCGGCTCTGGCTCGGTAACAAACGAGGATGTTAGCTACGTCGCCCCGGTCTCGATCGGTGGTAAGACCTGGCAGCTCATCGTTGACACTGGGTGTATGTAGCTTCTTCAAGACCTCCAAGACGCCCTTGAAACACTCTACTAACTTGAGATGTTGTTTAGCTTCAAACACTTGGTGTGGTGCCCAGAGCTCGTGCGAGAAGACTTCCACCGGCAAGTCTACCGGTGACTCGGTGTCCGTCAGCTACGGCAGCGGCTCGTTCTCTGGCACAGAATATACAGACACGGTCAGCTTCGGCGGGCTCAGCGTCTCATCCCAGTCGATTGGCGCGGCCTCGACATCCTCGGGCTTTACCAGCGTGGACGGCATCATCGGTTTCGGTCCAGTTGATCTTACCGAGGGTACGGTCTCTAACACTGACACCGTTCCAACCTTCTTGGACAACCTCTATAAAGCGGGATCCATCGACACAAACGTCCTCGGTGTTTACTTCAGCCCGGAATCTGGCAGCGATTCCGATGATGCCAACGGCGAGTTGACCCTCGGTGGCACTGATAGCTCCAAGTATACTGGCTCCCTCACCTACCACTCGAAGCTTACGAGCGGCGATGCTTCAGAGTACTGGGGTATCTCCATCGCATCATTCACCTACGGCTCAACGACTCTCGCATCGTCTGCCTCTGGCATTGTTGACACTGGAACAACCCTGATCTACATTCCGACCTCGGCCTACAACAAGTTCCTCAGCGCCGCCGGAGGAGCGACCGACAGCTCATCTGGCCTTGCCAGGTTCAGCACAAAGCCAACCTCGAACTTTACTATCAAGTTTGGAACGACGTCTTACGCCCTTACGCCGGCGCAGTATTTGGTCCCGACCGCCCAGTACAGCTACTACGGCCTGACTTCCGGCAAGTACTACGCTTGGATTAACGACGGTGGAAGTTCGGGGGTTAATGTGATCATTGGCCAGAAGTTCTTGGAGAACTACTACTCTGTCTTCGACACCACCAATTCCCGTATTGGCTTCGCTACCGCTGCTTAATAAGGCTGTGTTTACTGAGCTTCGGATGTGACTGGGCTGGCTTGAATATCTGGCATGAAGCGAATCTGTATTTAGTTAATATCAGTTCGAATTCATCAATGATTAGTAAATACTTGTCCAATTCGATACTCCGTAGTATAGTTGTAGAATTTGATGCCGGTAGATGAAGCGATACGTTAAGAATGTTACTCGTAGTTTTATGGAGGTCCAGATAGCATAGGATCCTCGGAAAATGCCCACCACGAGCCCCTCAGCTAGGCCCGATTTGCTGCAAAAGACGACAGCAAGCGTCAGAATTACCCGAAGGGGCACGCTCGAATCGCCCCAGTCGAGTGTCAAACGGATCGGGCTGCCGGCTAGTAGTTCCTGAATTATCCACAGGCGAGTCCAGTACGAATTCCGAGCAAGGCGAAAGAGTGCCACAGCAACAAGATCGCGAAAATGCAGGGGTCCAAATCCATCCTCGTCATCTGAGTCGGCCACTACTTATTATCAAAGTATAAGACACCCCCTGAGAATGGGAAGCCCCCTAGCTCATTATAATTATGATCAGATTCCCATGCCTTGACGTTAATCCCCAAAGCTGCTTCCAATGTTTGCCTGCCGTGGGCCTCCAGAATTATGTTGCAAAGGCGAAGCTTGTTAAACGAAGTCTCGACCCAAGAGTCCAGGCCTGTGCCACCTATTTCATCTTCTCCGAGCCATATCACCACTGCTAGCGACTGGCTAAAGATATCTCTTATTATTAGGACCTGGGCATTACGCTCGTCAATGCCGTCCTGAATAATGCATACTAAGTCGGCCAGACAAGCGTAAGTACAGTCAGCGCATGCTAAAAGATCTAAAGTTTGTGAATGATACGAAGCATTCATTGATTAAGCAATCCGAGAAATAGAACAAGTAGAAAGATATACTCGAGGAATAAATGCTTCTCCACCAGGAATTTAACTTGAAGCTCGAGCTCTTGCAGAGCTTATGAATCGAGCTTCACAGCCTCTTTACACTGCCTTAGCTTGCTCAGTGATTGAAGAGCTACCAGGCTCTCCTCTCTTGACTCCCTTTGCCGCACCTCTAACCCTAATCGGTACGGCCTTTCGGATTCTAGATACCTCTCTGACCTCCAACAAAATACTGCAGCTTGAAAGACGACATCGGTCCAAGATAGTAACTGATTGCTATTTGAAGGCTGATATGCTAGCATAGCTTCGACTTGTGGGAATAGTGCTTGGCAGATCGTCTTGTTCTCGTGTAGCTCGCCTCCTAGGAACATCTTGTGCATGATATTGATGTGTGTACCCTTCCATCGTTCAAGCTCGTGCGTTAGCTCCAGCCATTCCTTTATCGCTGCTTGTACGAGGGGATGCATTTCGAAGTCGTCTCCACTGTTCATGGTCACTAGAGAGTACGCTATCAATGTAGAGATATCTTTGTCAAATTCGTCTTCATCCCCGTCACTTTCCGCAGGGCCTGTCGCTGCTAATGCTGGTAACGCTTCGACAGATGCGGGATAATTTCCCTTGAGGAGAGTTTCTGGTATTCCTTGGCGATCGAAAAGAGACATGAGCGACAAGAGGCGAGCAGCTGAAGGGCGTTATTGATGTATTGCTTTGAAGGATATCTGCCAGGTAGTATAGATACACCTTTTGTTAGGTCTAGAAACAAGCAAGCTTTGAATTTCGGTTCAAAAGTCGCAGAGCACAGTCTTGCTCCATGAGATCAACCTCTAAGACCTCATCCCTCCTTGAGTTGAGGTAGCTGGCGACGTTCCGGTCTCGTGAAGCAACGAGAACAGATCCGCTAGGGATCATGTCTGCTAGTGATTGATAGCCAGTGGTACGGGTATCCACAGCCGAACTTGGTATTGATCTTCTATCAACAGAGAAAATAGTCGTATCGTCGGCATTGTCAATAATCATCAACCACGGACCTTTTTTTCGCGTCACAAAGCCAACTTCTAACCAATTGGAGGGTGTTAGATTCCGGGTTGTTGCGAAATCCTTCTTCGAACCTGGCCGGAGTGCTCGCGTGGACCCAAAAAACCCACGTCTTGGCAGAATGTTCCCGGAGACTATAGGCATACTCGATAGCAAGCTGAGATTTGCTATCTTCATTGTTAGTGACTATATAAGACTAGAACTCCTTTTTGAAGCAAGAAGAATATACCCTACGCCGCCCATACCAACCAGCGCTAAACAAGAGGCGGGCCTATTGAGCTTTTGCTTAATTTTGCCGAAAGTTTCGCCACTGACAAATTGTGGATTGCGATGAAATGGGACGGTTGAGGATGGTAACGGCTGTGGTAAAGTGCTCACTGCAACGAGGGGACATCGTTAGCTAGAACTTATTACGTGAGAGCATATATATATTATACTTGTAACTTGCCCGTCATACACTCCGAGAGTGATGATAAGGTAACATGGTAATAGGATAAAGTCTGCGCATAACCTCGGATAATAGCTATCTTGTTTTTGACTTTCGCATCGTACCGCAGGCTCCAAACGCCCTTCCATATTCTCGTCTTCCTCGAGTGATCTGGCTTTGGTAATATCTTGAGCAGTATCTTGGAAGAGACCCGATCTCGGCTTCGCATTCTTTTATTGGGGCCTCTAGAGCCTTTCTTACTTCATTTGTTATATTATCCACCACGATCGCCTGTGCAAATTTTTTCGGCGCTACTAATAATACTGGTAGTTTGATGGTGATATGGTGAAGTGACTGCGGAATGTTCTTGGTCTGTGATGTGAAGTCCATTAGCCGCTATACGCCAAAGTCCGCAAGCTGGAGAAAACTAGCAACAGCACCGACAAGAGCAATGATTTCCGCCATAGAGAACAGAGGGTGAGGCATTGTAAAGACACGCGCAAGCTCCCACTTGAGTCAACAGATTTTGTGTTGCTGCGCTGGCAGTGCAAAGTTTCAGCAGCCCTTGCAAGCCACGCACGGCGACCCTACCCAGCTGCATCAACTACAGGGCTAGAATCGATGGTTGTCTGCAAGGCACACTCGATCTCTGCAAGAGAGAGGGTATACAGGCATACACACAAGCTGACTTGCGCTGTGTGCTCAAGCTGTTCAGGCTCGGCTCACCTCGGCTCATGTAAATGCGCTAATGATTCATGGCGTCCAACCCAAGGATTGGCTGCACCTATGCGTTGTACCTTCGTACCTACATACTAGCGCATTCTAGAATGAGGAGAAACGTAGAATTTAGACTATAAAATAGGCGATTTTCTGCATTTTGCGATGTTTTGCTAGTTAAATCTAAGGGTGCTTCCATAGAATACTCTGTAGGAGCGAATACGACCAAGGAGGGCCTTAAGCGAGGCCGACTATTTCCAAAAATACTTCGGAGTACACGCTCGGCAGAGTTACGGGGCCTTAGGGGCATAGTCTTACTTCTTTCGCTTTTAGCGTGAGAGCATTATTTCGAGCCTCATTTCAGAGCCACGTAACTGCTTTGTCTACCGAGTACGCAACCGCTTTTGTTACTAACGACAAGCATTACCGTAGTATGAGGGTCAATGCTAAGCAAAGACCAATCAATTCACAGGGATTACGAGTACTGTACGCCTAAGGCCGCGTACTTCGAGATAACGATCAATATCACCAAAGCATACGGTAATAGAGCACTTGTAGTGCAGGCAATAGTTTATCCTATGCCAAGGTATTTTTGGCCTATATGTTCGCCGCACAGGTAACTCCAGTAGCTAAAAAGGCCTGTCAAGTACGAAGTACCTTTCCTCCTCACTGGCAAGGCCCCCTGTTTCTGCGATTGCCCGTACTACCATACCGGTAGTTAATAGATGGAGCAGATATTTTGATAGTCATGAATAGAGATTTGTTTCAAACCTTGGTCATCAGGAGCCTTGTTACTAGGGTCTTCTACAAATGCAAGGGGCAAACTTACTTTTCTGAGGAAACGGGATCATAGCGGGGGGGGGGGGGGATCCTCGCAGCAAGGCCTGTGCAAAAGGTCTATTTCAAGAGACACAGGCCGAGTAATTGCTTCGGGAGATCAAGATCTTAAGGAAGTATATATGTTCTTATATGCCTTCAGGAATTGCTCCTCATTAGCTACTATTCGTTTTCAGCTCCATTCGTTTTCATCTTCTTCATTCTTTTGTTGCTTCCCCTCTGTAAAGAGTCTTCGCCTCTGTATTTCTACTTGATTTTTAACTTTTATTATGAAGCTCCCAGTAGCTCTTGTCCTGTTAGCAGCAGTTCTTCCTTCTACAACTGCATTTCACCTTGGCTCCGGGCACCAAAGATTCGATGATATTGAGCGACGCAATGACAAAAGCTCGACGTCCCTCAGCAAACGAACTTCCTGCGAGAATTCAGCCAGTGATCGAGCATGCTGGGGAGATTACAGCATTAATGATGACTGGTATACTACAATCCCAGACACTGGGGTCACCAGAGAAGTATGCACACCCAAGGACTTGAAACCTGCCATTGCTAATGATATTGTAGTATTGGTTGGTAGCACAGAATACCACTCTCGCCCCTGATGTTTGTATACACTTTTATGTTATACGCTACTTTCAACTAACTATTCTTCAAGGGCTACGAAAGATACACAATGAACTTCAAGTATGAAATCCGTCTTGATATATGATCTCGAAGCTGATAATCACCTTAGTGGTTCTATTCCAGGTCCAACAATCTCAGCCGATTGGGGAGACAATGTCATAGTGCATGTGACGAATAATGTATGTATTCTTGACCCAGGATCTCAAGCAAAGCCTGACTTTCAAAGCTGCAAAACAATGGGACGACTATCCATATGCATGGTATCCGACAACAGAACAACACCCAATACGACGGAGTTCCAGGTTTGTTTGGCCCTTTCTAAAAGTATTAACATCATCATTAAACTCTTGTCTAGGCGCAACTCAATGTCCAATTGCACCAGGAGCGACATTCACATACAAATTCCGTAAGCTAGACAAATTGCCCCGGTCGCAGAATTCATCTGACTCTTCAAGGCGCTACCCAATACGGAACAACATGGTATCATTCTCACGATAGTCTTCAGTACTCTGATGGTCTTCTCGGAGCTATTATTATTGACGGCCCTGCATCAGCCAACTACGATGTCGATCTTGGACCAATGTTGATTTCTGACTGGTTTCATGAGTCTGTTGCCTCCCTTTGGGACTATGCTAGAATCGGTATACCACCAGTTGCTGAGAATGGTCTTATCAATGGCACAAACACCTTTGACTGCTCCGATTCTGAGAGTAGTGTTTGTCTTGGGACTGGAGTCCGAAACGAAATTGTGGTGGAGAAAAACACCACTTACCGTCTTCGTCTTATTAACACTGCCATCGAGGGATATATCCGGTTCAAGATTGATGGGCACAGCTTTAGGTATGAATGCTCCTTAATTCTAACTTATTATGCTAATGTTTATTAGTGTCATCGCTATGGATCTCGTTCCCATTGTCCCGTACGACACCGATAGCATTGTTATCGCCAATGGGGAAAGATACGACATTGTGTTCACCGCTAATGCAACAGCTGACAACTACTGGCTTCGTGCAATTTACAATTCTGACTGCGGCACCTACAATGCTTACAACGCTAATATCAAAGGAATAGTCCGCTACAACGCCTCTTCGACTGATGACCCTACCACCACTACTCAAAACTATACTGCGCAGTGCTACGACGAGGACTACTCTAACCTCGTCCCCTACGTCTCTCAAACAGTCGGCAGCGTAGCCACTGAGTTCAGTACCGAACTCAACTACACCTACAACAACGACATCTGGCGCTGGACTATAAACTCGTCTTCCCTTATTGTCAACTGGAGCGAGCCCACCATCGTGCAATTCTACGAAGCTGACGGTGCAGCTGACCTCAGCTGGTCCACTGACGCCAATGTCTGGGAAATCCCTAATACTAATGAATGGGTTTACTTCATTCTGCACGATGAATCGACTTCGGATCTTGGCCACCCCATGCATCTCCACGGCCACGATTTCTTCATCTTGGACTCCGGAAGCGGCACCTTTGATGAATCGACCCTGTCCTCCTTGAACCTGATCAACCCACCACGCAGAGACACCGCTGTTCTGCCGGGCGACGGATATCTCGTTATGGCATTCAATATCAACAACCCAGGGGCATGGTTGATGCATTGCCATATTGCCTGGCACGCGAGTGAGGGGATGGGCATACAGTTCTTGGAACAGACAGATGTGTTGCTTGATACGCTGGATAATTATGATCAGATTGAGACGGGATGTAAAAGTTGGGACGAGTATGCGCTTCCTGGGATTGCAACGCAGGATGATGCTGGTGTTTAAGGCACTTAGAGTTGCCTTAAAATCAGCGGTTATTTACTCAAAACAGACGGTTTTGCCGAGGACTATATTAACTAAACTAATAGGGCCCTCTAGTAACAATTCCAATGCCTCATAATTATAATACTTTTAATGCTTCCTTCTAAGGCGCATTATAGAGGCTAATACCTTTATTCACTCTATAATTCGCTGCAATTAATAGTAACAGTAATAGAATTGCATAATTGCAATATTCGAGCTCACAAAGAGGTTTTTAGAGGTTTCAAGAAGCAGCAGGGAATAAGTTAAATGCTATAGCATATATATTAGGAATAGGGATTAGGGAATAGGGATTTAGGTAGTCGGAAATATTAGGAACACAAAAATGCTTCTATTATAAAAGGTTTTAGTATATATTTATAAATGCTTAGAGTTAACTATAGAATCAATGCGTTAAATAATTCAAAATACTCTCTATCGCAAAACGCTTTAGCGCTAAGAGGGGGTAGTTATATTAGTTACAGGCCGTCTTGCTAGGTACTTCAGGTGCCTATATATTTTGGTAGTGCCGGAAGTACTCGGCAAAACTGTCTGGATCGAGTAATTAAACTGTCTGGTTTGAGTAATTAAATTTATAACTGTCTGGTTCAAGTAAATAACCGTAAACTATTTCACTTAACCGCCCCCCCCAATCTGTAGCAATATATCCTCACAAAGGGTCTACCTCGGCCAATTTGCTTTGGTCATCGTAGAAGATGCCCAAGTGCATCTTGCGATATGCTAGAGCCTAGAGACAGGCGTTGTTATATCAGCGACAGCCTCATCGGGGCTGAGGAATCGGTCCAACGAGCAAAGTGGCGGGGGCTTTCTTGGTCGATTCACTGGGAGATCTTCCATGTAAACCCCAGTGCCAACCCTCCCTCACTTAGTAGGGTGTGATTTTCGCCGCCCTCAAGCTCTATCGTGGTGTTCTCAGCAGATCTTAATATCTTACCCTTGGAGAACATCAAGGTCAGCCTCGTTAAGACGCGCGGGCGAAGTGGTATATTAGGATCCTGTGTCGCTAGGGTTAGCCAAGGAGGGGGATGCAGGCGCGACGATTAATCTACAGAGGGCTTACCCGCAGCTGCCCCTTTTATCAAGCGAGGTTGGTTTCCAGCATTACAGGAGAGTAGTTAGGTTACCTCGGTCACGAGTATGATAAAACCATCACAAAGAATGCCTTTCGGGCTACTTTGACTAGTTTTGCTCATGCCAGGCGTACTTTTCAACTTTCATGCGATAATTCTGTTTGCTTTCAGGTGGTGTGGCGAAGCCTCTGCTTGGTGTGGTTGCACGAGGCCCAGTCAGCCCGCTGCCTAGCAGAACCGACAAATCCCGACAAATCTGAGGTCTTTGGATCAGACTTAAAAACTCTCGTCTTCTTCCTTTAAGTAGTATTCGGAATTCAATACACCGAAAATTATCTCGGATTTAACGACAGACGCAATCAATATGGTTCTTTCAGATCTTGAGCAGCCGATGGCTAATTTGAATATCGTGGACAAGGAGAAAAAAGCATACGTGCAAAAGTTCGCTGAAGATGTAGTAGAGATTAAAGAAGAGTCAACGGTTCGTGCATGCGCATGCACTTTTAATAGTCACTAAAAGGACTAAACTAATATCTTACTCTACATAGATATGCCAAGGCGCCCGAGAAACTCCTATCAACTGCTTCGACCACAAATATCTCTTCAGAGCAGTATTTTCGGGATCAGATATCAGGAGGCCTAATGGCGACCTCCAAGCGCGATTGTTTCCACCTCTGGAAGCTTTCAAGTCAAAAGAAGATGCCAAAAGTCGTGTTGAGAATCACCTTGATAAAGACTCGAAAAAAGCTGGGCCTTTCATATCGCTGACATCGGATCTGTTGCGGGCTTTAAACATCGCCTGGGGATTCGCTTGCAAAAAGGAGACTGGTATAAAAATATTCGTCATCGATACCTGGAAGCTTCGCAATGGAAGCTTTGCATCCTGCAATGAATTGTGTGAAAGCGTTGGCGTCGAGGAAAACATGAAATACAATAATGAGACCATCGTTTGGGGAAGCGTCCCTGCTGATGCAATCGTCCACGAATGGTCCTGGGAACGTCTTCAACTTAGTGGACTATTCAAGTTATTTCCTGCACTCGTCGAAGGGAACGAGTACCGATCAGCCAAAACACTTCGAGGTCGCATCAGATTGACGTCTAATACGTTTTCTTTAGGAAAGATGGTAGATGTGCTAGTAGGAGGCTTGAAGATGTCACCTTCGACCGTCCTCACTCAGCAGATTTCACTCATGATGCTGGGTTGGGCCCACCAGAGATGGTATTGCTACGCAAAATATTTCCCTAATTTACAAAACACTTTACGCGAGGATCTCCCTGGGGAGATTGAGAGTTTGGACAAGGAACTTCATAGGAAATGTTTATGGATTGGTCTCGAGCAAAAGGGATATCTTAAGACTTTCATTGAAGATCGGATAGATATTAGCTTTCGACAACCATTAATACTAGCGATGGATCATTCGTTCGCACACATGTTTCAGCCATGGTGTAGACAAAGGGAAATTTTCAGCTTAATGGCGAGCCAGGAAAGAGAGATGATTCTTGCATCAGAAGAAGATAAGTTTATATTCATACAACTATTGAAGGGCAAGAAGTAGAGCGAGCTAGAAGTAGATTAATGAGGCTCCTAGGAAGATTTGAGCTAGTTGGAAGGCGCAACCGGAGTTTGAAATCTGAAGAAGTTTTAATTATGTCCCCGCGGCCCTACGCAAGCTCGGAGGCGATTAACCATAAATTGCCTGCTGCCAGCTCCGTATCTTATCTAAGTAGAAGTGAAAGAAGGCTTCCTGATTGGAGTAAAAGGAGACTGCGGGGGGGGGTGCTAGCGCGCCTAGCGGGGAAGAAGTATGAAAGGTGTAGGGAGCAAGTAGGGAGGGAAATTTGATTTCATGCCACTCCCAATATTAAGATAAAGTGTATTGATTTTACTACATGAAATTACTTTTAAAAACATCTCCTTAATCGAGACATCAAGCATAATTCTCCTTGCAGCCAGATGCAGCATTCTAAACAACGAGTTCAGAACTCAGAGCTCCGAATGTGCATACGAAGGCTTGAAAGCCCGGAGCCATTTCCTCACCGTCTTGATCTCAAACAAATGCGTCTGCTGAATAAACAGCGGCTCAGCAGACACGTTTAGAATACCATAACTGTCCCAGTGATGACCAGCTCCTGCGATCAGGTACGCGGGACGGAGATCTGTGGACTCGCGCGCGGGCGCGTATTTGGAGTGGACGCAGATGTCGAGCCAGGGATCAATGCCTTGATAATACGAAAAACAAAGTTAGAACTTGGACTTTGTGGAGGGTGATTGATCAGCTAGATCAGATTGTACTTACCGCCATCGACTAGTGCCAGGCGATCCGCGCTGAGTTTATAGCCACCGTACGTGTTGAGTCGGTCGAGATCGGGGCTTGGGGGGATGGAGTTGTATCTTCCGCGTGGGAATGCCCAATTACACCATTGTTGTCTTTGTTGCTGTTTTAGAAATATTCAACGAGCTGGGAGATGGCTGACTTACGTATAATCCACTTGCAGGACATTCAAAATCAAGGCTGGGCCTGATTTCGGCGCAACTTGGTACGCTCCCTGTTCGGTGCAAGCTAGGAAAAAGGTTAGTAAAGAAAAGAAAATTGAGGGAGAGTTCGTACTCGTGTAAAGGTAAGAGCGACTTGCTGAGTTTTCTTCAATGGCGTAAAACGTTTCTAAGAATGGATCAGCAGCGTTCATATTTTAGGGAGAGGAAACTCACGGTTTTGCGTCCCGAAACAACCATTCAGGGGACTGTCGACATCGCCAGATACGCATCCGGGTAATACAACCTCCTTAAAGTAGTTTGCGTAATTTCCAAGGCCAGTCCAGGGCTGACCGTTAGTGTGCTTTGCAAGCACAGTATCCACAGCAGTGATATTGGCAGGCGCGTCAATGTTAGTCACGTTTGAGCAGAAATTCCAGAAGTCGTCTGCGCTATAAGCCGGGTTCCAGTTCAACTCCTGCCACGTTGATGTGGGGTAGTTCATCGGTCCACCAACTGCGGATATCTGTTAGCTTCTGACTTGAGCAGCTGATCATGGTAGGGAGTACTTACTTGGGAATGCGATCGTCATTGCGAAATCCCGAATATCTTTGAGATTCTCCAGCCCGAAAAGGCCTTTTAGTTCCTGGATAGCTTCTGTGTTGTGAGAATCCACAAGGCTGTCGATCTTCGCGACAATGCCATTTATGCTGGAAATACAATCTTGAGGGCCGAACTTTTGAATTGGGTCATACCTGATGGCAAGTTCAGTTGGGGCTATTTTTGGCCATGTCTTGATTACTGACCATTCTGGGTATTCATGGCGTCCTACTACTGTAGCACTACTTCCAATTCCTGCATAAAGGACATCGCCGTGAGCTACCAAGGAGTAGGCAGTCTGAGCACCTGCCAGACTTCCTCCATACAAAATCCATGGTGTTCCTGGAGCGGTGAGATTCCCCGAGACGCCAGGAAAAGTAGCGTGTTGTGCGAAATAAGCATTATCAGCAATACCTATAACGAAAGTTAGAATCTAAGTCAATGCCTTTCTTCACTAAATGCGACGAACTTTGTTCAGCAGTCAGGTACGCTAGATTATCTGTCGTGCTTGTATTGAAAGGAAAGCTAGAGCCGTAATATCGGTTCTCTAGAATTACACCCAGGCCATTAAATTCCTGCATTAAGATTTGAATAACTAGAAAGTTCATGTCAGCTGATCTGTTCAACTACACAGTTAGGTGGGATTTCTTACTTCCGTTTTGCAGATTACTGAATCGACTTTCTCCACTGGTCTCTCCTCCGATATAAAGGAAGACAGGGCCACCCGATTTGTAGTAGCTACTATCAAAAAAATACCGCTGCTTGAAAGTCCCATTCGCATGAGGCTTGTAGCGATCACTGCCTGGGTAATGGTCGATCTACCAGGGAAAGTCAGATATTAAACAGGGGTTTGGAAGCTCATGACGAACTATCTGGTCAAAAGTATTTGGTGGGTAAGGCGAAGATTGCCTTGGAGCCAATTGCAGTCCATTTGGGCTTCTTGTGGTGAGCCCGGTTGTTGACCCAAGAAAGCCAATGGCGAGAGTAGGGAGAATTAGATTAAGCTTCATCTTGAACCAGATGTTTGATGAAAGTGAAGAGCATTGAAAAAGAGGGAAGAACCGTTTTTCCAGGTACTATTGAGGGGTAATGTACGATATCTGCAGCATTGCATAGTAGTGGTGCAATTGAGGCTAAGCTTAGTGAGGAAGGTATAGATTGTCGGTAACAAATAATAAGCAGCCGGAAATTGCTAGGCTTCGGGCAGACCCGATCCCGGTAAGCCTACCGGTAAAGTTTCATTGTTTCAATGATGACTTATTCCGGAGAAGTTAAATTTACTATCACTTATTTAATATCTAGCGTTCATGCTTATTCGCAAATCTAAAAATTTACGGTAAGTGAAGCTTATATACTCGTACTCCGTAGGTGAAGTCTTTGTCTTTACTCGTACACTTAGCCGAAAGCAGTAGCGTAATTTATTACAGAAAGTGGATTTCGTTTTCGCCTTATTCTCGTATATACGGATACGGAGTATATAAAGCCGTCTTACGCTCATTCCGCTTATGTATTACTATGGAGTATATTAAAGAAAGACAAGGTACGGAGTAAGTCAAGAGTGGATTTCCCGCTATAGCTATATAGGTATATTAAATTGTCTATCTAATTACTTGAAATAAATAGGTTTGACTAAGATGTAATATATATATATATATAAAGCTAGTACAAATAAGAGTCTATAAAGCCGTACTACACAAACGTACTATGAGTTGCTGGATTTCCAGCCCCTGTTTAGCGATATACTGTATCGCTAAGTTACAGCATGGTGTTTCAGTGCACACTCGCTAAATTCCAGCTCACTCACTGGCGCTCCCCTGCCCAAGTCTCTTACTATCGCATCTTACCATCTCATAGATGGCGAGGGTTTATCTTACTCTGCTGCACGGGAGGTATATTCATTAACTAACAGGAGTTAGCAGCTAATGATTTAAGAGATACGGAGTAAATTAGACCTCATTCTCTATAACTCGAGCAGACGCTATGCTGTCTCGGGACTTCTGAGACCTTCTTTGGATAGGACCCACGAAGCGAACGAAAGAGAAAGAACAATCGAAAGCAAGGGGACAGTAAGCATAATGCTATAACCTAGATTTCATTTATGAGTACTGGAGGTGGTAGTAAGTATGAATAAACTAGCAACCTCAGGGGAAACAGCAAGAGCAAGATAATCCAGACACCAACACATCCCGACCCACGCATCGAAAAGCAATAAAGAAATACAAGAAAAAAACACACGCAAGTATGTGCATACAGAGGCACATCAATAAGCCCCACCCTCATAAGGACGACCAAACCTCGGCTCCCCAACCTCGTCCCTAACATCCAAATACGCAACCCAGCCCTTCTCAATCCACTCCCTCATATCAAAGCCCTCCTGCCCCGGCTCGATCGTCACCGCATTAACAGTCAGATAATCAAAGCCCTTGGCACTAGTGCCACTCACCCAACCCTCTCGTTTCGCAGTCCATACCATTTTCCTCTCCCCTTCTATCTCTACTTCCCGTTCCTCCCCCTCCCCCTTCCCCGCGTAAGCAAAACATCGAACTCCGCACGTCGCGCAGAAAAACCAGTGGATGCGCGCCTCGAAACACGTGTAGTCGCTGAGGCCCGAGAAAGGGTTGCTAGGGGACAGGAGCAGGAAATCTGAGGGTTCGTGCGGGAGCCGGACGTGGTGGAAGGCCATTTTGTGGCAGGTTGAGCAGTTGCATTTGCGGAAGCGGGTGGTGGTGCGGTCGGTGGCTGAGATGGTGGGGGTGGAGGGTGAGGTAGGTTATG
>QGMG01000757.1:0-18800 GCA_007825325.1 Lachnellula cervina | reverse complement strand
CTTCTATAGAATTATATAGAAATTAATAACAATTTTAACTAAGTATATATAAACTAAGGTATAAGAGTAATATATAAGCCTATAGTACTAAAAGTAAAAGATAAAATTAATAGTTTTAAGAAAGAATAAAAGGAATTTTAAAGACTAAGAATTAGTAATAAGAGAGATAGCTAGAATAAGAATAGATAAAAGTGAATAGGACTAGGCTTACTTCTAGAATATACAATTAAGTATAACATTCTAGTAATCTCTAATACTAAGTCTAGTACTAAATCTAAAAAGGAGAGTAAAAAATAAAAAAGAAAAAGAAGAGAAAGAAGAAAAAGAGAATATTAGAAAGAGTAGAGCCCTAGCTATAAAAACACTAATACTACTATAAAATAATAAGTATAATACTCTAGAAACATTTAAGACTATCTTATTACTTAAAATAGTAGAACTAAATAGTTAACTATAATAAGAACTTAAGGTCTTAGCTATCTTATAGTAGTTAGATAAGGCTCTAACTCCTTATATAATTCCTACTAAACCTATAATACTAAGAGAGCTTATAACCTCTAAGCAATCTACTAGAAGAAGTGTAATTTATAAAAGATTAAGTAGATACTATATACTATTACTACTAATGCTATTCCGAAATATAATAAAAACTCCTATATTATCTAAAGGACTGAAGCTAAATTTATATATATTAAAAGAAATAGAAGAGATTTAGAAGGTAGCTAAGAGAAGAAAGAAGGTTTAGAAAGTAGCTAAGAGAGAAAAGAAGGTTTAAAGAAAGTAAGATAAGAAGAAAATAGAAGTAGAAGTAAATAAAATAGAGAAATAAAGGTTTTACTATTATTTTTATAATTTCTTTAATTTCTATAGAGTTAGTTACCTATACCTCAAATGGGCTAGGCTGAGATTTAGAGGTGCACTTAATATTTAAACTATAAATTAGACGATCTCTATATAGTGCTTAGCTACTAAAAAGAGTATATTAAATAAAATTGTATTTATCTTATTAATAATATAAGATTGAGATAATATGAAATAGAAGGCATATACATTATAGTAAACTGCTCGTATTGCTTTAAAGTTTAGAATGTTCTTATTTAGAACTTAGTGCTAAGTAAGTAACTCAGAGGTAAAGTTAGCTAATAGAAGCTATTTATACGCATAATATAGTTAATAGTAGTTGAGAAACTCTCTAAAAGATAAATAAGACACGCTTCTCGTATAGCTTTCGTCTCATCGCTGATTTCTATTATAGATAAGTAGCGACTCTAACTATTCTCAAATTGAAGATTTAACAATCTGCAGCAGACACTATCGCGCGGGGAAAGGACCAGAGAAGTAATAGATGAGGCCAAACTATTTGAGAGATCACAGCGGGTATTCAAAACCGATTCCTTTACCAGTCCCACATCTAAGAACTTAATAGTAATGAATACTAATAAAAATCAACTTAAGATCCACCAGCGCTATTATGCAGCTCAGGAATCCATGGATCATAAGTATCGACTTCTTCGTAAGCGCTTGGTTCCATGAAACGAGTATTTGAATAATGATAATATAATTCAAAAATTGCCACTCTCAAATTCTTAGCTCGCGGCTGCTTGTTCGATTGCATAGGACTTTAAAACGGAAAAAGGACTCACAAAGAAGATAAGTATAACTTAAAGGAGCCTCCTAATTTCTCATAGAAGGTAAAGATTTCCGATGTCGAAGAGGAAGAGGAGGACGCCGAGTCTGAGGATGATGAAAAGGATCAGATATAAAAAGACAGCTCAGGTCTGAGTTAGAAAAGATGAGAGTCGTTCCACAATCGAGAGATATGACTTTCCTAGCGCAATAGGTTTCTTCTTGAAATTGGGACAACGTCGTTGTGGATCAGCCTCTTTTCCGGGCTTGATCCATTACTATTAGAATCTAGGCGGCATAGGTCGGCAAAGTTACAGAAGCAGACATCGAATCAATCACTATTATTATATTAATATACCCGATTTAACTGCAAAACTGCAGTCGGAATACACGGAAAAATTACTCTATTCATCGCGAAATGCTTCCTCTTAATATGTGTCAATGATCTATTATTGTAGCTATCTCTATTCATCAATTGCAAATCATGCTGGCAGCATATTCGTTGGGGCTCTAGGCCCGATTAAGGGCTTTCAAATATCAAGCTCTCGACGGTACATTTACTAGATATTCCATCCACCACGCTGGCCACAGGTGTTGACATTGAGTACGTGAATGTATTTTGTTGGAAAGATCTGTAGTCGTGTGAGTCTATCTCAATTATACTTGATTTGAAAAAGGAAGACTTACGTGTTGCACCAGTCGGTGTTTGTAGTCTCAGCCACAATAGTAATGTCGCTGAAGACCAAGTGTCCAAAGTCCCACGTTCCGTCAGGAATTTCAATGAAGAAGAGTGCCTTTTGAAATATTAGCTACGTATCATGCATTTGCTGTAGTAATTAGCACAACTCACTTGTGTCAAGTTCCCATACGCAGCTACATGTTCACAACACCATTAGTTTGGAACTCAAAGTTGGGTTGAAAAAGGGAGTAGTGTTGAAAGGGAAGAAGGAACTTACCAACTCGAGACTCGGGAACAATCACATCGGTAATCGAAAAGACCTCGCCTGCGCCTTTACCAGTACTACCAGGCGTAATAGCCCATTCATCGAGCCAAGATCCAGTTGTAGTATTCAACTGAAAGGAAATGTCGATCGAGTCGCCGGGGTATACTGCAATACACACATTAATACCATTCCCCACAGCGGTTATTTGACTATGACCTACCATTGATATCATTTGTTTTGTGGGGTATAGTACCACTACGTTTGAGAAACCAACATCGTGATCAGCAGCCTTCTTATGTTGGGAACTATGGATGACAAAGGTAAGACATACTTGGCATCAACCTCCCACTCAGCAAAAGTCCACGCCCCGCTTCCATCCTCATCGCCTCCCACGTCCTGAAATACAAAAAGGTTGGAGTCTGGCTGGAGGCCAGGCCATATAAAGTGGACTCCTGGTGAGGCAGGGACGGATGGTATCACCATTGTAACATTGAGCTGGGGTTTTTGTGTTAGCCTGAGTTTGCGTGTGTGTTTTTGGGGGAGATAAGGGGGGTGTTGGAAAATTACTGTGGTGATTGTGGTGGCAGGCTGGAACAAGATGCCGTAGCTATTTTGCGCAGCTGCTCCTAGGAAGAGGACGGCCAGGGGAAGGAGTTGGTGATACATTGTTACGGGTGAGGGAGAATCATAGAATGAGATCCAGCTGTATTTGTGTATAAAAGAGGTGAAGTTTAGTAAGGGAGGTTTTTAAGTACCTTGATACTTATATACTACTCAATAAAAGCATCTGAAGATAAATTTGTATATCTTTCTCATCCTTCCTTCCTAATTCAGAAGGAAAATCCTTCATAATGTTTGTGGCGTAAATCGTTAAATTCACTACTACTATGTGCAGGAGCAGCATCGTATCTCGGGAGCAATAAATAAATCGATGTGGAAATGAGTCTAGATATAAGTAGATATAAGGGGAGTGTGGTAATCTTCTGCAAGCACACCGATAGCCTCGAATGTTCCCGCAGTACCTTAATTCGTTGTAAAATTTGTTAGCTAGAGTTGAAAATAATTATATTTCTAACAAAAATAGAGAGGCAGCTGAAGAATTCTCTTAAAAAATAACTTTATAATATACTAAACAAGGTAAATAATTCGCCCACATCCATTCCCACTACCTCCTTACTGTTCAGGCCCTTCTTTTACTCCTTCCAAATTTAGCTCGGCCGGGCCGTTCCATTCCCGCCCTCGCCACAACGCCTTGCAGTTACAAGCCTCCTCGGAACTTTGTATCGTAATTGCTTTGGATGTTCACTATCCTGTCTGCTTTGTACGGGTCTCTCTGAACTCGTTGAGGTCTAGCAACAGATATTCAAAGAGCTAATACTGATTAAAGAAAAGTGACATTGTTCTGAAGTTCATCTCTATGTGATTTACCTTCGTACCGGGTAGCGGGTAGTAGAGTAGAGTAGGGATTAACGTAAGCGAACCCCCTATAGTTTCAGCGCGGCACGCCTGAACTTTAGGCCTAGTAGGGACTTACCTAAAATATGAGGCTTTCCCAGTCATAATTAAATAGAAGTTTTATTAAGAGAATATAGTTCTTGCGATGAAGAATAATAAGAGTTTCTTCTTATGTTTTTATTAGAAGCATGGAATAAAGAAGGTGCGCAAGCCAAAACAATTGGGGAAAGGGACGCTGAATGAGTATATCACTATATCCAAATCTCATAACTTGCCCCAGAATTCCAAAATACTTATTCTTTCAGCCCCTAAGCACATACATGGCTTATGACTCCTCCAGGTGCTACTTGGTGCCTGGTGCGGCGTCAGCGACATGACGCCGTAAGACACTCCAATAGAAATTCGAAAAAGTGCCTGGATTTAGATATCAGCAGGCCAAGTATCTGTGCCAAGTCTGCCTCGCCTGTTTCCTAGCCTGAAACTCGTGTAAGACGAATATTCTCAGAAATATTGGCCAGGCACAAGAATGTCATGCTTACTGTAGCACAAGCTAGAGAGATCATTATCAAGCCGGGCGTCGCTGCGTCGCGATAAATTTGCTCTCATATATTTCGCAGCTTCCAGGTTTTAATATCTTATTACGACGTACCAGATGGCCAAATTACCTTCAGTCGACTATAGGCGAGTCAACAACCGTGGCGAAAATATCTCTGATGAGAACAGTACGTCTTCGGGGGACCGTAGGGATGGAAAACCCTTGAATGGGCTCTACTACCGCGTCTTCTGGGTCGTGATACTCCATTTTCTGTTCTGTATTGCTCTCGCCGCTTCTATAGCACGCGGCCTAGATGGTTACCTAGCTATTTACCCAGGCCAACCTCGAGTTTTCCACGAGAGGTACAAATTGCAAGTCAGCGATGTGACTACGATTATCTCTGTGGCTCTGGTGGTCATAAAGATACTAGTCACGGCTTGGACGGGGACTGTTGTTTGGAACTGTGTCTTTGTCCTGCTGCAGAGTCAAGGCCTTGAGCTATCTGAGATTAGTAGAATCATGGCGTTTTATATCCCTCCGATTCCAAAGCATCGCGCTAGTAAGTGCATTTTTATATGTCGTCACTCGTGGATTCTCCTTGGGAGAATAGCTATTTCTTACTTCGTCGTGGATGATCCTGCTAATACCTTCTAGGCTGGGTGGCTATTATACTGCTTATTTTTGTGGTACCGCAGCAATTTATATCACCGCTCTTGTCGGGCGCAGTTGGTTGGGGCCCATCGTTCGAGTATGGAGCGATACTGCACGTCGAATCGAATAGTCCGTATGCGAATCCTAATTTATGGTATTGGTACGGGACTCATCAACAAGACGTATACACAGAGCAGATGCATGCCGCTGGTTTTGCAAGCCTTATGTGGGGTGCTGACACTCCAGATCGAAGACATTGTCGGCATCTAATGAACGATAATATTGTCTCCACCAATTCAACAGTATTCAACGCCACTATACCGTGCATTCAGATTCATAGCATTACCTGGCCCCAGGACCCTCCTTCTCAATTGGTCCGCAACCTCACGCTGGATTCTAAAAACATAAGCCGTGTAGGTGAAAATCAATTGTATGGGGACTGGCCTGGAAACGCTGTCATATTCAACCCGTCAAATATGAATTTCTCCATCCCAGCGGGCGACAATCAGGCCCAGGAGAGGCCCTACCCCGCCCCATATCTCTTCTCAGGAGAAATGACAGTCATCATGCTAGTCCTTGAGCAGGAAGGATTTAACAATTGTACAAGAATACCCTCCAACATCTTCGGTATGCAACCCACCTATCCCACAACTCTTTACACCAACGACACTGGTGGTCTCTACGAAGACTGTTATAGTTACGCCATCGTCAACTTCACAGCCGGTGTATCCACAAGTCCTTCCAGTACTTACATCACGAGCCGAGTCATAGAAGCCGATCAAGCTGACCAGGACATGGTTATTGAGCCCGGTCCCTGGGTTCAGGAAGCTACTTATCTCATGTCTGATACAATGAGTATGCTTTCGGCAATGAATACTTCTACTCTGGAAACCTACAACAATCGCTCGGGCTATGTGGATAAATTAGTGCGGTACTCCTACCAAGCGTCCTGGGACGCGCTGTACCGCGATTTCGATGACCGGTCCCAGTTGCTGGAAATACAGCCGCAAGAGCCACGAATAAGAGCAACGGTTTCGAAAATCCGAGTCTTTGCTTGGCTTGGTGTGAGTACTTTGGTGCTTGCGTCTAGCATTCTATTGGTGATGACCCAGTTGGAGCACAAGATGCGAGGTCTTGTGCTTGGTGGGGCCACGGCAGCGTTCATGACAGACCCTAGTCAAGTCCTTGGGGACGATCGATATGACTTGACGGGCCTGTCATATTTGACTAAGAAAGAGAAGGTGGGGGCCGGATTTAAGAGACTTAAGCTTGAGCCTAGTGAGAGAGGTGGTGTGAAGGGATACCGTCTGGCTAGGGCCTAACCAAGGCTTGCTTTCAGATCAGAAGACGGATAGGCTTGATCCGAAGGCAACCGTTATTGTAGTACGTGCCCTGCGTGGTTCTTTGCAGTCTATTAATGTCGCTTTTAGAAATACACGTCTCTCTAGATATCCGTCCTTTGCATCGGGTGGACTAAGACGAGATGAATCTAGTACGGTACGAGTTCGAACTCAGCCAAAGTGGATTATCAGCGGCCACAACATAATGCCTTGTAATATATAACACCTCGCTAGAAGCACTGCTCGTTTCGATTTCAAGTCGCTATGATTGGTTTATATTGCGGCCGAGGTCGCGGGCGCCGTGGATTTGGACATCGGACATTGTTGAGATAGAAAAGGACATAAGATCCTTGAATGATAGAGAAAAATATCACAGCGCCTTATATGTAAGTGACGACTACTTAGTTTCGGACAGATGAGGCAATTTGGGTATTCGTAAAAGTGTGCAAGCCTTGTGGGCATTATAGATTTAACCCACAACACAGTACATGGTACACGTAGATCTTGCTTCTAAATACTTGCAAGCCTTGATATATTCATGTCGATAATTAGCTCTCAAACTGTCTGACCATCAACCCTTTCTCTCCAAGAAAGTCCTTAACTTGCTTGACAGTATATTCGCCCCTGTGAAACATACCCGCACCAAGTGCAGCATCGGTTCTCGTTTTCGAGAAGACTTCTTCGAAATGACCTGGGTTCCCTGCTCCGCTTGAAGCTATCACTGGTATGCTAATGGCATTCTTGACTTGGTCAATCAATTCGAGATCAAACCCACTGTTTGTTCCATCCTTGTCTATGCAGTTCAATATAATCTCGCCAGCGCCCATCGTCTCAACTGCGGTCGCCAATTCCACCACATCCATATCTCTCGTTTCTCGTCCTCCTTTGACGGTGCACACATACCAACAATATTGCTCGCCATTGGGACCTGGATAGTTCGTTTGGATTGTGTTGTGTTTTGTTTCCGTCGGCTTAGATATGTAAACCCTCTTTGGGTCTACGCTGACGACCACGGCTTGGTTCCCATATGCGCCTGATATTTGCTCAATTGCGGTATTCCCAAAGAGTTTCTGCCCTTGTCGATAGTATTCCTCTGCGGCCGTGACTGCATCTGATGCGAGTGATACCTTGTCTGCTCCGCTTTTGAAATACATAGTTGCAATCTCGAGTGCGGAAACCTTGGTGCCATCCGTATCTGTAGTATCTCGAATGCCTCCGCCTATGGTTAATGGGACGAAAACGGTTTCTGATGTTCGCCTTAATATCTCCAGCATTGGTAAGTCGGCCAACGGACAATCCCGAAAACTCGTAATGTTGAGAAATGTAATCTCGTCTGCTCCTTGTTCGTAGTATTTCTTCGCCATCTCAACTGGCTTCCCCAGGTTCCGTACATTGCCTCCATCTGCCTTTTCCCGGACGTCATATTGGTCGCCTTTCGTAACAACAAGATCACCTTGGTCATTTGTTCGTACGTCTAGGCACGCAATGACTCTCCTCGTCAGACCTTCTTTTAATGCCAGTTCACCGTGGGCGTCGCTCTCTTTTGTGCCATCTAAGAATGCCTTTATGACCCTCAGCCCAGCAACACCGCTCTTCTCGGGATGGAATTGAGTCGCTAGTATGTTTCCCCGGGCTACCGCGCCCACAAATTCTTCGTCGCCATATCTTGCAGTGGCTACGGACCAGCCCTGGCTCTCTAGCTCTCCTTCCCGGTATGGAACCTTGTATGAGTGAACATAGTAGTATTTTGAGCTGGGCCTTAAGCCATACACCCGCTTTTCCGAAGTGTTTGCGCTGTTCCAGCCAATATGAGGGACTGATTTCGAGGTGTTGTCGAACTTATCGAGCTTGCCTTTTATGAAACCAAGTCCAGGGATAGAACTCTCTGAAGAACCTTCGAAGAGTACTTGTAGACCAACGCATATTGCCATGAATGGCTTGCCGGATTCGATGTGCTTTCGTATGGCCGGGAGGTAGCCCGCGGAGGAGAATTGCGACATGCAGTGGCCGAAGTGGCCAACGCCAGGGAGTATGAGTTTCTAGCAGAAAGTCAGCAAGTTGAAGGGCTTCAGCAGGGCAGTAGGGAATGGCCATTGACCAAGAAATTATGTTCGTTGTCTCAAGTCCTACTTACATCTGCCTTCTCGACGTCCTCTGGCGACTTTACCCACTCAACGGTGTACCCAACCTTCTCAATGGCATTGACCAAGCTGCGCACGTTCCCCGCAACATAGTCCAGCAGATGAACCTTCGGCATTTTGTCGAAAATAAATGAAGATATACGGGTCGCAAATGATGTGTAAATCACAAATTCCGGAAGGTCGAGGAGGGGTGAAATAATGAGTCAAAAATGAAGCTCCACAACAAAAACATGCAACCCCGCGCTAAGCCTTTTACGGCAAGGTACCCGCCCCCTTTTCCTCCTCGCCAAGAGCCTCGTTCTCGCTCTCTGGAGGTACTTTGTACAAGTAGTTTCATTAGAGTTTACAGTATCAAATCTCGTAAGGATTTACCCAACCGGAATTTGTTTGTTGTGACAGACGATGGTAATTATCTGTGGAAGTAACTATCCATCGAGCCTCATATTGCCTGTTTATTTCATATCTACTGGCGGGCGACAAAGCTGTAAAGCCTTGGCCATTATTCTCTTCCTAGGCCATGCTCCCGTTGACAGATATTTTTCTTGCAGGTATCGTCATTTAATTCATTGACTTCACAATACTCATTTCTATAATTTGAATTTGACCGAATTGGATCGTGTATAGCTGTCGCAAAATCGGCCAATTTCATTCCCAACCTAGCGCCTACTGTTCGACTCTTATATCATTTTACGGCCTTCTCCATGCGAAATCTAATGCCCCTTGTGCCAGATATAAAAAGCGGCACTAAGTATAATTAACATCTAAAAAGTAGTGGAAAAGCAAGAACATAAGATTTTGGACGCTGAGAGAGCATATCAATACATAGTAGCAGAAGGTGGACCTCGTGTCCTTGTATGTAACTTCAGCTATTCTAGTTTTTGATCGCATGGTCTCGCCCAATTGATCTGACTTCGAAACAATGTCTCATTGAAGTCAACCATCACGCTACTCGTACAAGATATCCTCAATTGAACCAGAAATTGCATAGCTTGAACGGGCAACTCCTTTCCTTTAATGCATGAGCGAGCAGCGCAAGAGCGATGATGTGCAGTGGCAGCTAACGAAAGGGGCAGAGGAATGAATACATGTGGAGGACGAGAAGCCCAACTGCGGAACACGAGTTGCATTTAATCGGTTGACATCTCGCAAAACTTAATACGGCCATATTTTCTCAAATAAAGTTCTCTGCTGCTCATCTTCAGCCATATCAACAAACATCTTCTTGACATGCCTATTCACAGCCCGAGCTCCCTCGTAGTCTTCGCGTAGAACCCTACCACCTACCGAGATCAGGTTCTGGTCTTGAAGCAGGTGCAATACAGTGCCAAGCTCTTCCAGAACTTCCATTTCTTCGTTGTGAAGCTCCAATTCTTGGGCCGTAAAGCTTATAGGACACGTTGTTGAGTTTTGACAGATATGCTTCCAATGAGCCGCAATGGTTATTAATGCGTGCCGGAAAGCGAACACATCGTTTCGACTCCATGCACCGGAAACCAGGTACACAGCTTGCAGAATCGACTTGTGGGGGTGGTTTATTGCGGCCCAGCGAAGAGGGTTCTTGGTTCTGGTGAGAGTTTGGTAATGGTCGAGAATATCACCACTTTTCCCCGAGCAGGTTCCCATTCCGGAGCCCTGTGACTTGGTTTCAGGTACGCTCGCATAGCCACCCAGAGGAGGAAGCATGGCTGGAACTCTGTGCTGGAAAAATATCTCGGATATTGCGGTTCCTTGCCAATCAATAATATGCGTAATCTTCTTTGTGTCAGGATCAACAAATATGTTATCGAGGTGAAGGTCTTGGTGGAAAAGCGTTTTGGATTGTAAATCCCTCGGGAAGAGAGGCGGTAGATAGGGAATGAGGGTTAGGTATCGTTTCAGAAGAGAAAGGTATTCGTCCGGCAATTCAGGCGTATCTATCGGCCGATGATAATTCATTTGGGGCGCTGCACAGGCCTCGGTCCATCGTATCTCATTCATACCTAACGCCATCATGTAGTCTACAGCACTTTGCCCTGCTAAAGTTAGGTGCATGGCTGTCCGAATACGTGGCTTGACTTACATGGACCTTGATCTAAAGCCATTGTAGCTCTCTCGCCTTCCCATAGTACCGCTTGGATCAAGGGTCCAAGGGCAAACTTAGCCATAATTGAGGGGTCGAGTTTCTTCAAAGGATCACCCAAGGAGTTATATGTAGCTTCAAGGCTTTGATTGCGCACGCCTTTGGTTTCCAGATCAGCCTTGTAATATATGCACCCATGGCTATGGAACGAAACAGATGCAAGTTTTGCTTCCAAATCCACGAGCTCTGTCACAAGACTCAATTGTGATTCTCTTGGCCAGTTATGCCACAGGTTTCCTAATGGCTCGCCTACAGCTTTCTCTTCTATGATATACTCGACGCCGACTGGATTGGATGCATCCAAGGAGTATGTGAGTATACGTGGGACGGGAAAATTCAAAAATTCTCGCACCTACAGCATGGATATCAGTCCTTTTGAGATCAATGTGGACGCGACGGACGAATCCTACTCACGAAGTTTCGCGTAGCAACCTCAGATGCAGTTGTATAGAATGCCGACCCAGCATTTGGGTTTGGAATCTTGACAAGAACCTGCAAGCCATTGTCCATCGTCATGAAGAACGCTTTATTAAACTGGCCCTCAATGCACTTTAACACTTTTGTACCTAGGATTAAGCGATCATCCATTAGCATCTCTTTGGATGGATGTCGAGATTAAATCGAGAAAAAGTAGATAAAGGGGCTTACATGATTTAGCTCCACGACCAACAGTCTTAACTGCCACATCCAAGAGGGCGCCAAGATTGAATCTGCGATATCGTATAGCAAGTTTCTCGGGCTCATCCGATCTAGACAATAGTGAGTAACATTATGAGATGGGAAGGAGAGCAACCATACAACCATCTATATCGACGATATTGATATAGCTCCTCCTCTGAGATTCCTGCTTCTGTTTCAAATCAGCTCCCATACGCCAGAAGCTCTTCCAATGATTCGGAATGCAGTCTTATCTGAGCCATCCTCCACAGCCTTTCGCAGCACCGGTGCAGTACACATGGTTCGATAAACCTGGGGGTGATTACAACGAATGAGTAGAGGTCGAGTGGCTCGGAATATAGGGCTAGGTCCAAAATGTTTGGGAGAGTAACAACGCATCTCTATAATACAAAAAACCTGCCGCCTCTATAGTATTTGCATAACGGTGGTTTGACAGTACGAAGGGGGCTAGAACAGCTAGCACGCTCAGCCAATTGATAGTCGGTCCGCGAGTGAAGAAGGACGAACCGACTATTAGCGCCATTGTGATTTCCAAGATTACAGGTATCATCACGTGATCAAATGCAATGCGTAGGGCAATACATGAGAGTTGAAACGCAAAGGCTTTGTACCGTGTACTTCTCATTTGCACTCTTCAGTTCAGCTTAGTTTTAAAGGCGCCTAAAGCCATATGTGTGATCTTATATTCACTGCACATATATAGGAAACGAAGTACAAATGAGAGCAAAGTACTAATGGTAATATAGAGGATGGAAAGAAACTCACATCCTAGACGTCGCCAGTTGCCCACTTGGTGTACCTGGAACTCCACAGATCCGACGAGGAATCGATCAGAGAGCGTGATGAACGGTCCCACGAATCTTAAAGCGAGAAGTGACAACCAGGGCCCCATTTAGCGACTAGTATTAGTAACAGTGTTGGGTATCTTCGCTGAATTACATCTAATAGAGAGCAGGCTTTTCCAGATGAATCAAACCATTCGCAGGCTACGGGAGTCAGTAAGCATCGTAGGCAAAAGGTGTTGGAAACAAACCGGAATGAACTGCCGCAGACACACACCAGCTTGCTTGAAAACATCTGCGGTCTCCCCATCCATACTATAACCCTGGCTATAAACCACCTCACTAATTCCCACTTGAGCAATCTTGATACTGCAAGTCAAGCATGGGCAAGTATCGCAATACAGTATTGCACCGTCTCGAATCCTCTCCCTACCTGCCTCTAACAACGCATTTTCTTCGGCGTGTAGACATAAACATGTTCCCAAGCCAAACCCCGAACTCAGTCCATCGTTACATCTAGGACAGCCTCCTTCTCCGCAGTTCTTCAGTCCCCGAGGTGTACCGTTATATCCCGTACTTATAACGCGTTTCTCTCGCACAAGGACACATCCCACGCGCCGCTTCATGCAATTACTCCGCTGAGCAGCCAGAGATGCCAATTGCATAAAGTATTGATCCCAGCTCGGCCTCAGTCTGTCCTCGTTCGTCAAATCCAGCTTCCCAAGTGTCGCATAGAGGTGTGCCAGATTACTCGACGTATTCAACAATCGTATTGTGGCTCGTGATATCAGAGGTAGGAGGCCAGTATGTGGGTTGTAGAGATGTTCGTCTGATTTGAGGAGGAAATCTTCGAGGCTGAGACTTTCTGCTTGGGGATCTGTTTGGTGTAGTCTTTGTTGGCATCGCTGCCACCGTACGCTGACTGGCGCATCGACGCTGACGAGTATGAAGAATGGGCGGCGGAGGAGTTTGTCGAGGATGGATTCGGTGTGTATATCTGTTGTAACCCAGCGTTCGCGCCATCGTTTCGTGACAAAGTCGAGAAGGTCTTCAGTGGTATCGAAGATGTGTTCGGTTTGGGTATGTGAAGCCCCTTCAATTGTGCCATTGACTTTGGGGACTATGTGTTTCGTTGATTGAGTCTTTCCCCCATCCTGCTGGACCGAGGGCGTGCCATTCGAGTCTCCATTCCTGGTATTTCCCCGTAGGTAGAGATGGGTAAACCCGTGATGTTCTGCTAGGTATTGGGCGACTGTACGCTTCCCAGCGCAAATGGCTCCGCAAAGTCCGATCAACATGGTGTCTTGCGGATATTCCAGCGTCGTGGGGTAGGATACCCTGTACGATAATAAGCTTCAAAAGAAACCCAACGCGTCTACATACATACTACTTACTGTACATACAAGTCGCGTTCCGAAGTCGCGCACTGCCGCAGCTTTCCCGAGGTTCGTGTGGTGGGGTGGGGTGGGGCACGTGGGGGTTACTGTACATGGATTTGATGCTGTCAGTCCCATGACTGCCTCCTTGGGGTTTTAGGTACATCTATGATACATGTATGACTATAAAACAAACAACTCACTCTGTCCACAAGCCATAAACACATGATATCCTACAACTCTCTTGGCCATCTCATCTCTGGTATCCTGATCGTGGGCACCGACAACGCATCCCCGTAGCCTGAGCTGTTCTTACATCACCCGTTTGCAGTCCCCCAGGTCTCAAGCTTAGGTTGCCTTCCTTCCGCCCTGGCTTCTCAAGACACACCATTACCTCGCAACTTTCACTATGGCTTTGAAATTCGCCCCCTTTGGCTCCGAGATAGAGCTGCCCTTTTACACAGCTCTGTCACAGTCCAAGATAGATCATGATAAACTCGATGATTCCACTCGCACCGTTCTTGGTTTGTACGAACCCCGCTCAACCGCACCAGAGGATAGCTGCCGGATGAGGGTGCTCGGGAATGCTCTCAACAGTGACGAGTAAGAACGTCATTTGCCCATCGCCTACAGGTTACTGACGTGGTAGTGTTCCTCCCAATCATATACGTGCTGAGGGCAAGATCAAGAACCTGAACACCATCGAGGACTTTAAAAACATTAACAAGCCAGCAATCCTAGAAACGGCCGCGAGACAGGTATGTATAAAATCCAGCCCCTTATGTTCTGTAGCCAACGTATTTAGATATGGGATGCTATCAATGATGGAACTATATACTCCATCCCCTCGCTTCTATCCTCA
Source organism: Lachnellula cervina (assembly GCA_007825325.1). NCBI lineage: Eukaryota > Fungi > Ascomycota > Leotiomycetes > Helotiales > Lachnaceae > Lachnellula > Lachnellula cervina. The sequence goes on along the minus strand of QGMG01000757.1, from coordinate 4,291 downwards.
TTTTCCATTCTCTCATTTGCAAACCTGAAGAAGTATACCTTCACCTACTGGTTTGCTTTTCCAGCAATTCATTCTGAGCCAATTTGGAAGCAAGTCGAGGAGCAACCACCTCAGTTAGAGGGGAAAGAAACTACCGAGCTTGTCGATGAGGTCGGCACTTGGAAATACGGGACCGACAATAGAGAGCACGGCTTCTTCTTAGCAAAGCGAGTACGCAGGACTTCCTTTTCCGAGCGTCCAACAACTCCCGGGACCCCAAAAAGCTTGCTGGGCTATAAGTGGGTTGTTGGGTCCCTCCGGCAATTTGAGAGCGGATTTTTTGACCGAACGGAACCCCAGGATAGGTTTGTATGCTTTGTCGACCCTTCTACGTACCCCGATAATCCAGGGTGGATGTTGCGGAATCTCTTAGTCTTAGTCAGGCGACGATTCAAGCTCAACAAGGTCCAGATTCTGAGTTATCGAGATGTCCACTCCAGAAGACACGAAGCAAGGAGTCGTATTTTTCTTCTAGAAACCCAACCAGTGAAGAATCCGACCAACGACTTACCCAAAATCACGGGATGGGAGCGAAACAGTATTGGAAAGCTGAGTGCAAGAGTCACGAGTCTCACTCAATACATGGATCCCACTCAGCTGGCTGATCAAGCCGTGGATTTGAACTTGAAGCTTATGAAGTGGCGAATAGCTCCGGATTTGAATTTGGATAAAATCAAAGAAACTAAATGTCTTCTTCTTGGAGCTGGAACACTTGGATCTTACGTTTCCAGAGCTCTCATGGCCTGGGGAGTACGCAAAATTACGTTCATTGACAATGCGAATGTATCTTTTTCAAATCCGGTCCGACAGCCGTTATTTGACCACAAGGACTGCCTTGAAGGGGGTGCAAAGAAGGCATACAGAGCCGCTGAGGCTCTTCAGGAGATTTACCCCAATGTCGACAGTACTGGACATGTCATGTCAGTTCCCATGCTCGGACATCCAATCCAGGACGAAGCAAACGTTAGATTGGATTTTGAGACGCTTCAATCGCTTGTTGACTCCCATGATGTTATTTTCTTGCTCATGGATACACGAGAGAGTCGATGGCTTCCAACAGTGATGGGAAAATCAGCAGGCAAAATTGTTATGAATGCTGCTCTCGGATTTGACACTTATGTGGTCATGAGACATGGCGTCACTACAAAAGACGGTGGAGAAGCCGCCTTGGGGTGTTATTTCTGCAACGATGTGGTAGCCCCAGCAGACGTAAGTATCGGTTTTTAATTTCCGTGACTTAAGCTAACCAAGTTGCAGTCTGTCAAGGATCAAACTCTCGACCAGCAATGTACAGTCACGCGACCCGGCGTCGCAGCTATGGCTTCAAATCTTCTAGTCGAGGTCCTAGTATCACTTCTCCAACACCCTCTTGGAGCAGAAGCACCCGCACCTGTAGCATCCGTAAACCAAGCAACCCATTCCATCGACTATGAGAGGGACCCCCCTGAGCACCCTCTCGGTATCGTACCACATCAGATCCGTGGCTTCTTATCAACCTTTCAAAACAAGATTATAAGTGGAAAGTCCTATGATTGCTGTTCAGCCTGTTCTCCCAAGATCGTCAATGAGTACAAGCGCAATGGATGGGAGTTTGTTAAGCGCGCATTAACAGAGCCAGCTTATGTGACTGAGCTCAGTGGATTGGCAGAGGTGCACCGGGCGGCCGAAGCTGCTGCTGAAAATATGGATTGGGATAGTGAGCCAGAAATTGGAGAAGATGAAGGAGAAGGAGAGCTTCTCTGATTTACAATAATTGTACGATGACGATTCACGAGCTTTAAGGGTGGGGTTTTGGCGTTTGCGAGGATTATTGGCAAGGAGGCATTTCATGGTTTGGACAGATATTCATCTCACAAATCTTAGATGGATTCATTCAACTTCTGGTCACTCCAATGTTGCTGTTCTCATCCTAAAAGAAATTAAATACATAGAGTACATTGCACGTGACTATCATATCTCCATATTGCCTAGCGCCAATTGTCTTTTGAAGCTCTCCAGGAACCTCTAAAAAAGTTTCGAGGTACATCACAGTTCCCATCTTCAGCAATTGCCCGCCAGACATGATTCCGTATATTCAATCCTTATTCCGCCATTCTAAATAATTATCTGCTAACCATCTAAAGCTTCTAATACTTGTACATATTATAATGCGGTCCCAATTAACTCGGAGCGTCTTCCGGGGTCTCCTTTCCACTGAGGGGCTCGTGTTCCGCTGCCATTCATCGATTCCAACAAGACGAGCTTCGAGATGGCGCAGAGGGGGTTATGCGGGAGGAGGGATGAGAGTAGCAGGTGGTATACAGCAAAGATCACTCTTCGGATTCTCCCGGAAAGAGGAACGGAAACCCAAAGACCCAGAGCTTCTACCCGGCCTCGAAACCTTTATCGAATTCTCCAATATGCAAAGCCTCGGCGCGCGTCCACCACCAGTCCCACACCTAGTTCAAGCATGGAAGCGGTTCTTCGATTACAAGATTAAAAACAACGAGCCTCTGAATAGGTTACAAGCTACGCAGGTATCACGGACGTTCAACTACTTGAAGGAGTTTCAGATAGAAGAAGGTGTGTATGATTTGAGCATTGTGGCATTGAAGAATGCGAGGAAAGCACTACTTCTTATGCCAAAGGACAATGCGGTTGATTTGCACAGCGAGCTTGCGAGAGGCATTTACGACGAGCTAGTGCGGAGAGGACATTGGCAATTGTCGGATGTGGGGTATCTGGTTACAGTCCTGACGCAGACTGGCAATACGACCGATGCGATGAAATATGTACAAGAACATTATACCGAATCGACTACTGGCAAGACCGATGCACCCAAGAGAATGAAGTTCTTCTGGAAACTCATCCTTGCGGGGTTTGCGAAGGAAAATAATGAGGCGGAGCTGCTCAAAACTCTAGAGATTAAGGTCATCACCCATAATCCGGAGACGCAGAAAATCATGACATGCTTTTACGCGGAAAGGAACAATGTGGAGGCGACGAAGATGTGGTTTGAAAAGCCTGGGGCAGATGGAAACCCATTGAGCAAAATAAGGCCCGAGACCTTGACTGCGATTTTAGATTTCAGTATACGAAACAACGAGCTGGATTGGTGCAAGCAGTGTTTCCGAGACGTTCTGGAGCGAGATCCTACAAAAGAACAATGGGATGTTGTATTGCAATGGGCGGCAGGTACTGTTGGGAAGGGAGTTGAAGACGTGGAGCAAATGATGGAAGTAATGAGTAAACGCAACCCAGACCTACAGCCAGACATCACTACCATCAACGGGCTGGTCTCTCTGGCCATGTCCCAAAAAGACCCCTACCTAGCAGAGCGCTACATTGCTCTGGGATTAAAATCCAACATCCAGCCCAACGCTCGTACCTTCATCTTACAAATGAACTACCGCGTTGACGCTGACGACCTACGAGGCGCACAATCCGCCTACGAATCCCTACAAGCAGAAGAAATCCTCGCTGGCGAAGACCTGCCCGCAATCAATCACTACATCCGCGCTCTCTGCGCCTCCAAAACAAACCATTACGACCGCATCATGTCCATCCTCCAAGACCTCGAGGCCCGCCACGCACGTCTAGAAGCCGAAACCGTCTCGGCAGTAGCAATGCTCTACATGTCCCACTCACAGATAGACGACATATACGACCTCCTCCAAACAAACAGCTACCACTATACGCTCCCCGAACGGGCATCGATCCGCGACACCTTCTACGCCTACGTCTTCGACCGCAACATCCCCACCATGAAAGCCTGGGAAGCATACCAAATCCTACGCCAAATCTTCGACGAAACCGACGTCGCGATGCGCACCAAGCTCATGGAGGAATTCTTCGCACGCGGCAGAAGCGACATGGGCACCTACGTATTCGGGCACATGCGCTCCCACACCCTGCCCACGCACCGGCCCACGCTCTCCACATACGTCAGCGTCTTCCTCAACATCGCGCGGCTCTCGGATCTCGACTCCCTGGAAATCGTCCACAACATGCTCAAGCTCGACCCCAACATCGAGCCCAACACGCTCCTCTACAACGCGCTCATGCTCGCCTACTCGAGCACGGGCGACGGCGACCGCGCGCTGGATTTCTGGGACGACATCACGAATAGCGAAGAGGGGCCCAGCTATCGCAGCTTGGAAATCGTCATGCGCGCGTGCGAGATGACGCCGTTTGGCGATCTCAGGGCGCGCGAGATCTGGGATCGCATGAGGAGGATGGAGATTGAGATTACGCAGGGCGTTTTGGGGGCGCT
>QGMG01000756.1:0-18851 GCA_007825325.1 Lachnellula cervina | reverse complement strand
CGTGCTAGTTCATTTCGATCGTGCTAGTTCATTTCGACGGCTATGCCTCCATTCATCACTCAATCTCACCCCTCCCTCCCCCTATCCCCGAAACCCCCGCCACACCAACATTACATCTCCATCTCCATTTCTTCTCTTCTCTTCTCAACTCTCACTCTCACCCTTACTCTCGCCCTCAGTTCCCAACCCCCCCTCTCTGCCCAATCCCCCCAACTCGTCCGTCCATTCCATCCTTACTCCGTACACCCAGCGCAAACGACTGATGTGGCTGAATAATAGAGCACGGTTGAGTTGAGATGAGTACAGTTGAGGAGAGGAGAGGAGAGGAGAGGAGCGGAGAGTTGAATCAAAGCAAGCAAGCATGTATGTTTATTTGACATCGTGTACTGGATAAACGATGGATGAGCGAAGAATAGCAGGGTAAGTTGTTGCGCTGCGTGTGCTGCTGTGCTGTGCTGCTGTGCTGTATTGCGTGTATTCGTAGGCTAGGAGGTGGTTTGTATGCTTCGTAGGCAGGTAGGTAGGTAGGTAGGTAGGCGATGCTTCGGCCGGAGAGTGAGAGGGAGTAGGTTGCGGTCCATGGGCATCTGTCTGTCTTCTGTCGGTCAGTCTTGATGAGCTGGGGAGGGATATACTCGTGGTGTGGTATGGTGTGGTGCAGCGACTGGGGTGTATGTAAAGGTTTGAGTCTCGAGATTCGTGGCTCGAGAGGTGATGGCGTTTAGGGTATGGTATGGGCGTTTGTTGGAGTAGGATGGGCAGACATCGTGCGTCGTGGGATGGTGTTAAGATGCACGGCTTTGGTGTGGGGACTGGAGATGGGGAGATGGAGGAATGGCGGATTCAGATAGTTGGTCTTGCAGAGAATGAATTGTATTTGAGGGCTTGTGAAGCTTGTGTTATGGAATGGCTGTTTGCTACGTGGTGGGCCGCTGATGGGCTTCTCTTCTCCTCGCTGCGATGGACAGCGCGCATCATCTCGGCGTCAAGAGCCCTGAGAGGTACGGAGGGACAGGTACGTGTAGCAGTTTGCATCACGGTACAAGACAACGATTGATCGGTTTTGGGAAGAATTTATTCAAACTACGGTAACTAATGACTATGTACAGAAGAAAGAATCCAGCGCCAGTTCCGCCATCAAGGGCTCCATGCCCAATCCATTCACAGCCAGCTCCCCATGTGTATCAAGACGCAGAGAGTAGGGATGTAGGAGAATCAGGAGACGCTGAAGAGAACGAATACATGTCAGCAAGAGCAGAAAGACCAGGAGAGAATCAGACCTACCAATACAAGAGATGAGAAGAACCGAGTGGTGAATTGGTAGCAACACTCACGCCACGAGAAGGCTTCACCATGTGAGCGCCCTGCAGTTCAGTCAGCAGCGACATCACAAACATACATACCTGGCCCTGTTTCCGTGGACTCCCCCAAAACGGGTATCTGAAATGGGTATTCGTAGGTATCAGCTATTGTGCTCCTTTTGAAGAGAACGATGAGAGAGGAAGGAAGACACCACAACCGCAGACAAGAGGGGGGCCGACTGTTACTCTTCGCCGAAGCTTGAGGCAGTCTGCCCCTACTATCCCAACCTCGATTGTCCCGATGAATGACAATTAAAGGGCAGCCCGTAATTACTGACTCAACTGGTGATAGGAACTACCACTGTACCCTCGAAAGGTTGGCGTTCAATTGAAGACTTCGTGCAGCCATCATCGTTATACGTAAGGAGTACAAAGCCACCGCTGTACGTACCGGAAGGGTGTTGGAGAGAACGAGAAGAAAAGGGGGACTTACTTGTGTATGGTAGGCCGCATGACGCGGCATGGATGGCGATGAGGAGGGGTGGTGGTGTTGATGAAATGAAACGAAGGTTGATGAAATGGTTGTAGGAAGGAAGGGAAGAGGAAGAGGGACCGGGAGGGAAGGAGAAGGGATAGATATACTGCTGGCGCGAGGGCGAGTGATTGCGCTAAACAATTATGATGTTGGCGCTAGACCAATTCTTGAAAAGGCAATCACGTCGCTGTCAAGTCCTGCAAGTAGGCTGGGTATAGGTGGGTGAGCTAAATTCGCTAGGGTTGCAGGGTTGCCTTGGAGATGTTACGCATGGTGGGTGGTTGTTGATTGAGGAAGAAACCTGGAAGGCAAGAGCGCGCGGCGCGCCCATGGCCATGAATCTGGCAGTTCACACGTGGATATCTGGGATCAAGTCCACGCGTATCTGTTTACTTCTAGCAAGGCCCCAGTATAATTAAAATTCATCTTAAATCTGCCACATTCACTTTTCCCCGGGAAAGTCGAGTGGAAAACCTTGTCAACACTTGAAAATATTGCGCGGTACAACCATGCCGCCCACTACCCCACACCCAGACTTCTATCCAACCACCACATCTCCTCACCCTCCATGTATTTTTTCCTCGTTCGACTTTGATAATATTTCTCTTTTTCTGGGCATCTCAGTGAAGAAAGGGGAATCAGCCTCATAAGCGAGTGGCGCAGACCCGCTTTTACGACGACGTCTGATAACATCTGAAGGAAAGCAACCACGAATGGATGCAAATCAAGCTTGAAGAGTCTGTCATGCTGTAATCATAGATATGTGCTCATCCACCCCGAGCTAACCCCATTCTGGTCGTGAAAAAACTCAAATGCCTTTGTTTACTTTCTCCATCGTCATGTATATCTGGGTGGGGCACCACCGCAAAGTGTATCTGCAATCTCCTGCTTGAAATCTCTGCACTTGAAATGAGACATTCAAGATACCCCGCATCTCAACGGGCGCTTGTTGGCCATTGAAACATGCATGTGGGTGGATATCTGCCTTGACTCCCGTGCTAAAATGACACCATCGCCATTCCTGTAGTTATATTCCAGCGCTAGCATGAATTCACACCTTTCTTATCCGTTTGTAACCATTTAGAGTTCCCAGAACGACCCCGCACGTCTGATAAGGCTGAGGACAAACCCAATCAGAGTCCACGACTGGCGGCATGGAAGTTCCGTTGAGTTCCAGGTGGATCCATGGTCAATACTGCTGCCGTCATGTTGCAGGTCCTTGTATGAAGGGCTGTCCCGTTCCGGTTGCCCAGCACAACTGAGAGGACCGCGACGTATATATAAACATCTGCTGTTCCCCGTTTCCTTTGCTCTTTTCTTCTTTTTTCCCCCAGTTTAGCACCTCACGAATACTATGTATCCATCTGTTTCTGCTATTACTTTGGTCTCACGAGTCTCACCCACTCTGACTACTTCATCTGCATATTCTGCAACAGCTTTCAAGGTCTCTCACCAAGACTTTCACCAGTTTTCAACTGTTCCCGCTTTCAACGCGATGGATTGCGTCCTTGCTTACGCTGCCATTGGCCTTCTGCTCTTCTTCTCCTTCGTTTACCTTTGTCTGCTCGGATTCTCAGCAGTCTCAGCCTCAATCACCGAAGAAGCCATCATCGAGCCCGTCAACAAGCCTGCTTTGCAGCCTGTCGACCTCGCTCTCGACCAACTCATCGACCTTGTCAACCAGCTTGACATTGAGTCGCCCGTCGTTGACCCCATCGCCAAACCCGTCATCGACCCTGTCATCGACGACCTTGTCGTTTGCTTCTCGAAGCTTTCGATTCGCCAGTCGTGTTTCAAGGCCTCAGCAGCTTCTGCGACAGCCAGCCATCCGCCACGTGCCTATCCCGAAAACCGCCGACTAGACCTCGTCCCAGCACTCACGCCGGCTTCCGCTGTCAAGAAAAGCCTTCGTTTCCTCACCGTCACAGGCCGCCCAGACGTCGACTACTGCGAGATGCACCTCTTTGCATGCAAAAAAGGAGCACTCAAGGAAAAGACACCCTCTCAGACATGCTCTGCACACCTCGATGGTTTGAAGTTTGTTGTTTTCCCCGCTAACCGCGTCGTCCTGCTCAAGCAAGTTGGGACCTTCCTGCCTCCGAAGAAAGGTGAGCCCTTGTTCCGTCCACGATGCAAGATCCTTCGACACGAGCCTTCCTGCTCGGAGTGTCAGCGATGGCGCTTCGAAAGCAACGATTGGGAGACGGTCACTCCAGCTCAAGTAGAGATTCCAGTGAAGCTTTGCGAGGTCAGTCCTCGAAAGTCTCCACGCAAGCTTTTCAACTTCACTTGAAGGTACCTTGTCGTCCACGCTTTCTTCACGACAGACGACAACTGGGGACGATATTTCATGCCTTCACCGGTATCACGAGTCGTAAGTGTCCCTTCCTCTGCCCTTTCCTCTTCCTTCCCATCCTTCTCTTCCTTGCATGACTTCGTCTTGTGCTCTTTATACCTGACCAACTGTGACCTCCTGCCAGGACATTTCAGCACGCCTTATCGCCACGCTTTCGTATTACGACAAGGACGATAACTCGAGACCAGCACTCTTTCCTCTCAAGGACCCCGACTCGTAAGTATCCCTTCCTTTTTCTCTCTTCACTCCTTTCAATTCATTGACCTCATCGTCTTCTCTTCATACCTGGCTAACGCTGACTCCTTTCCAGGACTTCCAAGGACTTCCCAGGACATGGTCGAAGGAATGGAAGGAAAGGAAGCCAGGGGATGAAGGAAGGGGAGGGAAGAAGTGGAGGGGAGGATTCCGGAGGGAGGAATGGGAGGAAGGAAGGGGAGGAAGGAAAAGGAGGCTTCGAGCTTCACTCAGGTAAATATCCTCCACAAGCCCTTGCTAACCATCACGTAGATTCACCCTCCCTGTCGGGTCCTAGACAGGGTCTCCTCACCTCGTGTGGGGGGAGCCCGCCGATTGTCCTGCGCCTTCATGTGGCGGCGGGTGTCAGTAGTCCGTTCTCATCACTCTGATGGGACGGATGAAGCTAGGACAGGACAAACAAACAAACAATATGGACATGGAGTTTACCTTGATGATGGGGGAAAGGATATTGGTCTGATAGTGTGGAGAATGAATGAATGAAATGAAATAACTTTGTCCTACAATGCCTCCTTCTCATGTGATATGCTTTGATGATGTTTACTTTCTGTGATCTTGTAATCTTATTAATTGCATCTTCCGCACTTGCGTTACCTCAGTAGCTATCCACCTTCTCTCCCACTCCTGATCCTCACTCAGTACTCTTTTCCTTCTCTTCTCCCTCTTCCTTCTCTTCTCTTCTCTTCCCTTCTCCCCTGCTCCGCTCTGCTCTCCCCTGCTCTGCCCAAATGTTAAAGACTAGAGCTACTATTCGGATCAGCAATACTATGCAGATATATAACCATCTACTATAAACAAGGCCCACGCGGCGAGTTTCTCACTCGGGAAAAGCAGGTAGACAAGCAGTGAAGTCAAGTGTGAGCCGCGCCGCAACGCCCCGCGGCTCGGCCCGTTGCTGTTCCCCACGCCATGCACCCCACCCCCACCTAACCTCACCCCTGTACTCCAACCCCACACCACCAACTCCCTCCCACCTAACAAACACCTCCCAATACATAACCTTCAGCATCCAAACCCAAACCCAAAACCCAAACCCAAACCCAACGCATACCCACCTACCCACCTCCCTCCACAAACCCACCATCTTATTCCACCTCCCTTGCGTGCTCCCTAACCACCGCCCACCAATATCCCAAGTTCCAACAACCGAAAGCAAACCCAGCCCAGCTTTAATCTCCATCTCTATATCTATCTCTATGTCTACGGATACCCCCAACCCACAAGCGCCCCACAACCATAACTACCTCTCCACCTTCAAACGCACACTAAACAACATCCTACGCACTCCGCTCGCAGTCCGCACATTCGCGCAGATTATCGACGGCCTGCCTACGCGCGACGACGCGGGGTACTTCCCGACGTACAGCCTGGAAATCCGCGATAATGCAGCGGCTTCTGCGGGAGCCGTGGATGCTGCAAGGGGACTGGGGCGGTATATTGACACGTACTTCAAAACGATCCTTGTTGGTGCTGAGGTAAGTTCTGTACAAACTCCCTCCCTACTACCCGGGATATCTACCAACGGGTTGCATGCATGCGGAGCAGTTAGCCCAAAGCGCTAGCCAAGCATACCAGGATTCTCGACCGGGGACCAGCGAGTTCTACCTGCGCCTGCTGGAGAAGCTAGCTGTTGCGTGCCACGATATCGCCGCACTTGTCTACGTGGATACTCAGCCAGGTCTCCGCCGAGAAGGACAAAGTCTCGAGCAACGCCTAGCAGCGCTTGAAGGGCGACCCACGGATCTTATGCATGAGGATTACCATGAATTGCAACAATATCCCAAAGGGGTGGCGGATGTGGTGGGGTATTGGGCTGAGTATCACTTGTTCGGTGGCGTGGTGCTGTTTGATAGGGCTGAATCCGGTACCAGTGTAAGTAATACCTCAAATCCAGTACGCTGTCTTTTACTCCTTAACTACTTCTTCTAATTTTCGCTTTTCTTTTTCTCTCCCATGCTGAATAACAGCAGTGCAAGCGTGCATTTCTACATCCCGTCGGAGGGTTCAGGATATTCCAAATATCCGATTTCCAAATCCAGCAGTTTGTCGAATACGTACAACGCCTTGCTGAAGTTCCCGAGGATGCACAACCTCAACCACCATTTCCGTTTAGTGCCGAGAAGTATACATATCGTGTTGACCCGTTCGATGCCATGGCACTTGGCATTTATCGGGATAAGTATGAGCGAGTAATACCCAGGGATAGACCGACAAGATGTGTGCAGCGGCTTGCGGATTTTCCGGAATTGGGGGATGCGGTGGTACAGATTAATCGTGGTGATTCTGGGCAGCGATTAGAAGGGTTCAGGCGTTGAAACGCCGTGTTCTTCGCGTTTACCATGAAGCAATGGAGCTTGCCATTGTCTTGGTGGCATACATGTTACTGCAAGTGGAACGAATAAGACCGAGACACAGTTCACGTGGTTGATGGCATGGCTCTCAGTCGAGTATTATTAAGATGAAATCAAGGCGATCGGAAAAAACGCATTAATCTGCGCAGGTGGCGACACTTTTGGAGAGCGATAGGAAGATTGACACGATTCGAAAGCCTACAGTGCCTCTTTGAAGACAACAACAAAAAGGACACAACGAATTTGGACCTTCGTCTCGTGAGATTGCTGAAGCGAGCAAGCTAGCTTCCCCCTATTCAGACAATCCCCGCAACTACTCAGGAGCGATAACCCCCCTGGATGAGACTTGAGAAGGTCAAAAATCTGAGCTTGTTTGCAAATAGTATCTGCTTCTGTTTCTATTCCGTATTTGATGTGTTATCGCGACTTGTTCCTCAATCAGTCAGTTATCAGAAAACAAGGAAGTCCTTGCCACGGAGACGGCACGTAGTCACGTGGACTCTGAACTCAACGAATAAGGGGATTTCTATTTCAAGTACTGTACCTTGGCCCAATTTAACTGAATGCTTTAACCAGGAAACCTTGAATTGCAATCAACGATGTAATTAATTTACCAATCTTATCACATCAGCGCGGGAAGAAAATCAGGTGTTTATTGCTACTTAAATCGACAAGTTTCGACGCTTACGCTTCTCGCTTTTCGCCTACATACTGTACCTCACAAAAACATCAGACCACAAATCTGACGATACGGAAACGTAGTCCAGAATATCTCCCGATTGTTGCCTTATGCATGTCATGCATCCTATAAATATATATTTTGAGACAGACCCCTTTTTTGATATGTACTTGATCAAATTTCCAATAAAATAATTTACGAGACGAGGCGAGACGAGGCTTAATTCATAAAGATCTTATCTTGTAAAACTAATATACAATTACGGACACTCGTACGGATACGGAGTAGACCCATCAAGATGCTAAACGCTCCAGCTCCAGTTGCGGCGACAGCGCCAACGCCAACGCCAAGTACGACTACGGCGAGACCGATGGAGCGGATGAAGCATATTAGTAGGGAGGAGTTATACACGAATCTGGAAGCACGGATTAGATATCTACATGATTTTCTGGATTTCAGCGGTAGTAAGTTCTTTCTTTTACAAGTAATCCTACATCACACAACATCACGTAACATAACATCGCTCCCAACTTCCCAACTTCCCCCTCCTTCCAATCCACCTATCCCTCTTCCCTCTTCCCTTCCCCCTCCCCCTCCCCCAAAAACATAAACCTCACTCACCCACTAACCCCTCCTCCCCCCAGGAGACATCGACGCCCTAGTCCACGGCGCCAAATACATCAAAACGCTCATCCCAGCCATCGTCAACATCGTCTACAAAAAGCTGCTCCAATACGACATCACGGCCCGCGCCTTCACCACGCGCAGCACCAGCTTCGAGGGCCCCATGGACGACGTGCCCGCCGAGAACAGCCCGCAGATCCTGCACCGCAAGATGTTCATGAAGGCGTATCTGACCAAGCTGTGCTCAGACCCGAGTAAGATGGAGTTTTGGGAGTATTTGGATAAAGTGGGGTGAGTGGAGTTTGAGTTTGCTGTTTTTTAACTGTAGTCTTGGTTCGCGTTTGAGTTTTGTTGGATTGTTTTTCTTTGGTTTGGAAGAGGAGAATAGAGGAAAGATGAGGAAAGGGAAAAAGAGAGACATATACTAATACACCTGGGCCAGCATGATGCACGTAGGCCTCGGCCGCGCCCACCCCCTGCACGTAGAATACATCCACCTCAGCGCCTGCCTCTCCTTCATCCAAGACATCCTGACCGAAGCCATCCTCTCGCACCCGCGCCTGCACCTCTCGCGCAAGATCGCCCTGGTGAAAGCCCTCGGCAAGGTCATCTGGATCCAGAACGACCTATTTGCGAAGTGGCAGATGAGGGATGGGGCCGAGTTTGTGGGGAGCGAGGAGGTTGTGGTGGAGAAGGAGGGGTATTTGCATGGGAAGAGGGTTTTGGATGATGTGGATGGGGAGGACGGGGAGGGGGAGGGAACGCCGACGATGACCAGTGCTGGTGCTGGAGCGTGTCCGTTTAGTGGGATGGCGGATTTGAAGGTGGATGATGAGCCGAAATTTACCGAGCCGGAACCTGCAGATCCGAACGTAGCAGCCGATAATCCAGCTCAGAAGACTTAAGAAAGGAAAGGAAATCATGTCATGATATTGTATTTATATGTCAAATAAAAAGCTTCTGAATATAAATGAAGAAATGAAGAAGGGAACTACACGGCGCTTTTTCAATCCAAACGAAATGATGTTTAAAAATGCGTTTATAGTACACCAGGTACTCCGTGCCTTGATTAGTATGATATCAAAAACAATATATCAAATACGATACATGGTCCCAGAAGCCCAGTACCCAGCCTACATAGGAACAGTACCAACACGCGTGCTCTTTCGGCTCTTACTCCTTTCTACAGGCAGACAATCCAAACATCAATTCCGTAAGAATTCAATTCGGCACGGCACGCTCGCACCCATCAGCCAGTCTAGTTTCACGCTACGGCATAAGCAAGCTGCAGCACCTTGTCCCGATTAGCAATAGTGCAAACCCGTGGTGAGTTTCTTCTACCCGAGCCCGACGCCACGCCGCTCGCACAGCATGTCGTACCCCTACTCCGCCGTCTCGGGGCAGATCAGATACGCATCTATTGATCGGTCTAGGACTATTGGATAAGTACATGCAATGTAAGTTTAGCTATAAGTAGGTAGGTTAGAGATGTTATATAAATCATTAAAAGACTTCTCTTTCATAGCACCTCCCCCGAAGAAGAAATCATACAAAGAAATCCCCACAAACGTATCGCAGCTTCATTCATTCATCCGTTCATTGTATCCATCACCAACCCCAACCTCAACCCCAACCCAACAGCCCCCCAAATGCCACCCCCCAAACCCCTCATCCTCATAACCGGCGCCAACGGTGGTCTCGGCAGCGCCTTCATCTCAAATCTCCTCGCCTCCCCCCACGCCCCCTCCCACCACGGAATCTACACCGTCCGAAACCCCACCACCGCCAACACCCTCACCACCATCCTCCAATCCGCACCCACGACCCACAACCACACCTCAGACACCCTCCCCCTCGACCTCAGCAGCCTAGCCTCAATCCGCTCACTCGCAGCCTCGATAAATTCCAAAGTAGCAGACGGGACGTACGGGCCGATCCGGGCGCTGGTTCTGAACGGAGCGTGGCAGGAGGCGAATGCGGGGACGTTGACGCCGCAGACGTTTACCGGGGATGGGTATGAGGGGCATTTCGGCGTTAATTACTTGGCGAATTTCCTGCTCGTCTTGTTGTTGTTGCGTAGTATGGATCCGGAGCATGGACGCATTGTGTTGGTGTCGAGTTGGAGTCACGATGCGTGGGATGCGCGGAATGACAGTATTGCGGTTTATAAGGGTGATGAGTATAAGACTCTTTGGCGGGAGCCTGGGGTGCTGGCGAAGGGTGTCGAGTATAGGGATGATGGGTACAAGGCTGGGATGAGGCGGTATGGAACAAGTAAACTGTTGCTCGTCATGTTTATGTACGTTGTGAAATCCTTATTCCTCAAGCAAATCACTAACTCATCCAGGTACGAGCTCCAGCGCAAACTATCCGCCGATCCAGCACTCTCCAAGATCTCAGTCCTCTCTCTAGATCCAGGTGCAATGGGCGGCACCGGCCTGCTGAGAGATAGTCCAGCATTCGTCCGTTTCTTGACCAGCTATCTTCTGTATTATCTGCAACCCCTCATGGTGTTGCTGAAACCGAACGGAATGGCGAGGACGCCGAAGAAATCAGGACATGATTTGCTGCTTGCATGTTTCGATGAGAAGTATCTGGGGGAATATCCCAAGGCTCTGTATCTTGGAGGAAGTGAAAAGGCAACGCCAAGTGTGGAGGCGAGGGATGAGGAGAAGCAGCGGAAGCTGTGGGCGGAGAGTCTGAAATTTGCGAAGATTGTGGATGGGGATACGGTGTTGAAAGATTTGTAGATGAAATGCGAGAAGCTGACCTTTTGACTGGGGTGAGTTTCCCATGTAGATATGACGAGATTGCGTGCATCGTCCAGGGAGAATAATCAAAATTTATCTCCCCCGAATTTCAGTCGTCATCAGGAGCTCACTCCACTCGCGTCTATTTCCCTATTTTACCGGTATATTACACTTTTGAAATGCATTCTCGATAGCTACGACGATGGGTTACACAAGGCAGTTGCCCTGGCTAGCCTCGGAATCATTTTGCATCTTTGTATGCGAACATGATAGGTCGCCAGCCTTCGCTTTGCATATGGTGGCGCACGTTGGACCAGGGTTTTCAAAATGCACTTCTGTCAAAGACGCTGACTGGCCCGCTACGCCGTTATGCAATCAACCTTGAATATACTGCAGCCCCGTCGTTGACTTCGAAATTTCGACCATATAACGCACACGTTCCTTCCACTTATTTCCTCCAATTGCTCTTAGATCATAAAGATACTTAAGAGAATATCACTTGAAGATCTTTCTTATCGCGCAACATCATTCTTCATGTCGGAGAACGAACATGATCAGCGCCAGGAAGCACAACCCACGATCAAGACCGAGGAACCGTCGAAATCCTCGCGCTTGATCAAGAGCGACCAGAAATGGGACTCCGTCAAGGAGGAGATCCGCCGCATCTATATGGCCGAGGATAACACCCTCCCTGTAACCAGGAACGTGATTGAAGTGAGGCATGGTTTCAAAGCAAGGTTAGTTATCCTGCGATACAATTAGCAATATGTACCAACCTTCAGGAGTGTGCGCAAGTGGAAAGACAAACTCAAAGAATGGGGCTTCGACAAGAATATCCCGGCGCAACATATGCAAATCCTCGTTGCGAAAGCGGAGAAGCGAGCACGAGATGATGGGAAAGAAACAGTTTTCCTCCACGGAGGGTCAGAAGTTAGACCAGAGAGGTTCGAGCACTTTAAAAAGAGGAAGACGATGCAACTCATGGAAGCTGCATCGCCTAGTGCTGGTATGTTCTGAAGTGATGTGTTCGCTCGACAGAACTAATATGCATCAGAAACACCGCCCAATATCACATACAACACACCAGGTCCACAACCTGAAGATGACGATGAATTCGAGAGCCTCTTGAATTACGCGAATGGTCATGAATCAATAGATCGAGCTCTTCAGAATTTCCAAATGAGTGAGGCACCTATTGTTCAACCACAAGAACGGAGTCCAGGACCTCACTTCTCCGAGCTGGACTATACTCCTAAAAACGCCGCTGATGAAAAAGATTTCCACCCTAGCATGTCAGCAAGTTCAGAGACCGGCATTACTCATTCTATACCACTCCTGGAGCCTACAAAAATCATCAGTGGCTCGTCAAACGACGAGGGCAATTTCCCTCGAGCCGCTGAACTCGCCACATCGCCACCAGGACAGTGCACATTTGTCGAACCAGCCAGTCGGATGAACGCGCGACTTGAGGAAATATCATTAGCAGCCAGCCACGTCGAAAGAATTCTCGAGCCAGGTTGTGGTCAAAGAGAAAGCTATTTGCTAGACGACCCAATGCCGCCTTCACCTCAACAGATCATTAATATACCAGCAAGCGCAGACACATCCCCAAATGATATTTTTTACGAGTCGCTCTCTCGCAAGCTGGATTTCAAATTTTCTCCAGTTTCTATTGAACAAATAAAAACTTCAAGGGGGGAAACTCTTAGATTCACACGGCAAGACCGCCGTGTTCTAGTGAGCCAATACATAGCAAAGCAACCACCAGGTAGCTGTTTGGATCAAGTTTGGGGCTCCCTTAGAGCGTCCTCGGAATTGTTCCCTGGGCAATCTTTGCAATCTTTACCTTCCAGTTCCAAAACCTGGATGTTGTGTGATGAGCTTGACGAGTTAGCCGGTGTATACAAAACTCGTAGGGCTTGGAAGGAAGCGGTATTCATAATGCGTCTTCAGCGGGATGGGTATAGAAGCATACGAATCGAGACCATTGGGACAACGCAATGGGAGCGGTATTCTCGTGAGGGAAGAGAAATTGAGTCTTTGACAAATATATGCACCTACAAAATGGCTCGCATATATGAGAAAAAGGGCGATGCACTGTTAGCCCAGACATACTATCGGAAGGCACTTGACGACTTCAAGGAAGAAGATCCAATTCCAATGGTTTCGTTCTGCAGGTCTCATGCCAAAGATTATTATCTCAAATGCCAATGGAATTTCGCCTACTTTCTCCTCAGACAGAAGATGAAAGACGAGGCTCGACACATTCTCTTGGGTGCCATGCTTAGGGCAATTCCAATTAATTTGGTCGGTAGAACGAACGCAACGTTAATGGAGAAGGCATATGCCGCACTCAAAGAGTTGTTTCTTCAGATGGAGCCCGAGGGTCGTTTGGTGAGGCACCTCACGGACCTTCGACCGTTGATATTCAGCGGTTTCGGCTTTCTTTCGTCTATTCTTTCGTCTATCAATAGAGAAACTTTTGCCGATTTGGCCAATACTCTATCACTGCTAGGAGCATTTGATGATGCAGAGTTGGTGTACAAGTTCTACAAGTTCATATTTTTGGACCTGCTGCAAGAATCAATATACGGCAGCGACCACTACATGAACAAGATTCGAGTTTACGTCGAATACACAAAACATTATCAGAGGCATGATAAGTGGGTAGAAAGTTTAGACGCTCTAAATTCAGCCTTCAAGGCATTGGATGCCGACTTCGACGTCAAAATGAACACGATTTTGGTACAGCTACTGAATACCACACGAGATCGATTACGTGGAATACAGGATTGGCAGGTACAAGAACAACTCTCGACTCTTGAAGCCCTTCGCCAAAACATCGCCCTCAAACCAGCTCCGTTGGAGCGCTCTGAAGAACCATGGACTCCTTTCATGCCCATTATGAACCAGGAGAAACACAAAAGAATTGGCTTTCGTCAGCCGACAAATTCCAGTTCTCTTGACGGTGCCATTGAGGAACAGAAATTCCCAGTTGCCAGTGATAAATCTTCAAAAGGATGGACTACCAGTACACAAAGCTCCAGATTTGGCGTCACATACTCAGACTGCTCCATCACCGGTGTCAGCAACTCGGCTTACATACACCCCTGAGACTTCCATAACTCAGGAACATCTTCGGCCCAAACTATGCGCCAGATACATGAAAAAGGACAACTTGGTAGCTGAGGAGCGGTGAGTTCAGAGAAGCATCAAAAGAGAAATCCAAGCTGCTAACATTGAACTTAGGCTTGTGACTGCTCACATTTTCGCTCGCCTCTACTCAAGGGAAATTACCATGGGAGATGCAAGGGAGAAATAAAAAGTAACACGATAACGAGATTTGTCCTACGTTCCTCACTCGAGGAAAGACGGGTGTGGATTGAGGAGTAAGATTTGCGCTTGGGACATTGTTAGACGGCCCGTTTCACTTCCAAATGATTTGTTCATCGATTCTTCATTAGCATTATTGTGATCTGTGTAACCATACTGAAACCATTATGTTTCTTCCGAATTTATTCTTCCTTGCACTTCCGATTCATCCAATTGCCAAAACATCCCTCTAGACAAAGACCCGAACGACCTCAACCTTCTGACAAGTAGGGTTTTGTGGTACCGCCGTCTCAGTACCCACAACCCAAGCCAAGGTCTGGTACAAATATCCGGAATCCGTGGTGCAAGCATACCAGTTAGAAAGAGGCGTGGAGGAGTAGTTTGGGAGAGGCTTGGTATCGTCCGAACTTCTCAGAATCACCAACTTGTTATCGGCGTCAAACGCAACCACCTGGCCTTCGTCCGAAGGCTGCAACAGCGGGACGGCGACGTTCGAGGTTACGACAGGGTCGAGCTGCATGGGAGAGGAGGCTTCGAAGTTTCCACCGACGAGGAGGTATGTCAGGAGACCGGTGATGTTTACGCCGGTAGGTTCGGTTGTTTGGGTTGTGGTGTAGTTGAAGGTGTAGTTACCGGAGTGGATGTTTAGAGGACCTGTGAATCCAGTCAACATTGTCTGCTTGGGTTGTGGCTGCAAATAGACCGAACGCTTGGAGAAGTTACATACCAGTGACACAGAGACCTTCAATAGCAGCACCTTCGTGGCAGGAGCCGAGAGTAGAGCCATTGAGGGTGGTGTTTTGGGAGGTCAGAACGAGATTGAAGGGCGCGGACTGGTTTGTGTAGTACTGTGCGTTGACTCCAGCGACGAGGGCCAAGGTGCCTGCGATGATTGTTCCACGCATGATGAAGGTTTGGTAGTTCAAGATAGACTCTGATGATTCGGTGATTCGATGATGACTGTGGTTGTGGTTGATGATGGGAGGTCTGAAGGTTTCTGGTGTATTTCTGGTAATTCACACGGAACGGGGTTATGTATTTGTAGGAAACGTGAATGAATGAGTGAGACCAGAGCAAACAAAAGGAAACAACAGCTGGAAACTTATACCTCTCGATGCGCTCGGCTCTCTACCCGGAATGGCAAGAACAACGCTCTCTGGTTGATGCGCAGTACTTGGTAAATTGGTGCGGCGATCATGACGTTGAAAGCCCCTCTTCTCGTATTAATGACTACCTCGATACAAAAACACGAAGTAGCTCAAAGGGGAGAGTGAGCTGCAGACGTCGGCGAAGAATATCCCTCAAATAAATGATTCTAACGGCTAGATGACTTGGCAAACAAAACAAAAGTGATCATTCGTGAAGAAGAGAAGCTCTGGTGCTGGTGGCTCGTACGAGTATTCCCTGGAGATTTGCATGGCGGGAAAGAATGTTTTAGCTAATGCGCCGTTGCGCCTCTTTGCGGGGGGCCAGGGATTACAGTACCATCGATCTGCATGAACGCTGATCACAACCACCAGCAGATGATTGCTTGGCATTCTTTCCGTGGAAACGGCTCTTTTTAGAGCCATGTGATGTCATGTCATGTAAATAATACGAAGTATATCTGCACTTTTCCGCTCTCCTAGTCCTACCACCGCTATCAAATACGACGTAACTTCAGTCATCTCTGCATATACGATACATCATGCCGGCTGCGACCTGTTCAGATCCTTCTACCAAGTAATCATCAAAGGAACTTACATCGAGATAAAGACCTTCTGCCCTCGAGGGGTGGATTATCCCGGCATTCCATAAGGATTGAAATGGTCATTCAGAAAGCTGTTCCGAGGCTCCGCGCCAGACAACCAGCCATAAGCGCGTCTACTTCGTGAAAGGAGTGTGAGGGCGAAAACACTGGCGCGTAGTACTACGGCTGAGGTATGGTGCCGAGACTTGACCGTCGACGAAGAAAGCACTTGCTTGCGCTTAAACCGAAGAAATGTACTTGGGACTGCTCCATAATCCTCATTTTCTCTTGTCTTACGACTTGATGCCAGATGAGTTTCGGCACCCTCCAGGCCCATACGCTACATCCTCGCCGCCCACTTGTATACACCTACGAAACCGTAGCAACATATTCCCGAATAGAAAGGGAGATGGTGGTCGTGGATTTGAACAGCCTTCCTGTACTTTCTAAAGACGACTGTTGATCGAAGTGCTCTCCAGGTTCTCAGATCAAACCTAAGCTTCTTGCCGGGATGCAGAGGTTTGAGATGTATAAACCTCTATCAAGCCGCGTATATAGTGTTTGTCTGCGGCTTCACCCTGCTTCCTTCTTTGACAAGCTTCGTGGGATGTACGAGTCGATGTTGATCTTTGGATCTTTCAGCTGCCCGCAGACAGTTGCAATGGACGCTTCAAACCACCAACACGAATTGAAGTGCATCAAAAGCAGGTCACCTTGATTCAGGCTCAGATGGGGGGGCTTGACCAGCGGAACGTTCTGGTTTGCCAATTGTGTCCTGGATGAAGGACCTCCAAGTCTGGGCAAATACGTAAAGTATTGGGGAAGCCCACATTCTGGTCAACATTGGTCAAGTTAGGGTGAAGATATATAAAAAGTTGGCGGTGGAACACGAAACGCGCCAAGAGAGACGCGCTCTTGATACGGGGCACGTGATTGGCATGCTCTACATAAAACCATCTAATTTTGTTTCTCGCTCGAGAGATCGAAATTTCAACAACATTATCCCGCTTATTACTCAAAAGCCTTCGGAATCTGACCATGCATCATGCGTGCAAGGGTGGAATTAATGACGCTAACCATGGACTCGGGATGATCCTCTATCTGAAACATCCTTCATATCCGACGCTCCCCGCAACTTCCACCAGAAATTCCCCGATTGACGGGAAAGTATTTCCAGCGCGTGCAGGATAAATTAATCACGTTTTCTCGGCATCATCCCCAGAGTCCAGGCTGAGATTCATGGGGATGAATGAAGGGACCTTTGCGGATGCAAGCCTTGTCGTTTCGGAAACGTCGTCGTGAGAAATTTGTTGCGTTCCATGTAGATGTAATTATGGATAGTATCCGTATGGTTATTATGATATAACCTCTCTTTTCTTCTTCCCTCACAAATCTTTGTTTTTTCTACAGACTTTCTCTTCTCACCGCGCCCAGGAGACGCCTATTCTCCTTACATTCGTTTGCAATTATACGTACTTGTTCATCCATTGATATTCTCTCTCTCTTCAGCGAGCCTGAATTTACTTTACTATCCCCAGAAACATGTTTTTCAATATCTTCAAAGCCGTCGTTCCGGCTCTCCTCTTATCTTCTGTAGCTCAAGCAGCTGCTCAGATAGACACCACCTCAGTAGGGGCCAAGACACCTCTATCCTCAAAGTCAAAGATCTGCAACGTTCTCGACTATGGCGCAGTAGCCGACAACAAGACAGATATTGGACCTGCGATATTAAAGGCCTTTAGCTCATGTGCAACCACTGGCGGGGCTACGATTTATGTGCCTCCTGGTTCATATTCACGTTTGTTCATCGCCGTCCGAGCTCATAATTCATTCTAATAAATGTAGTTGCAACTGGTGTTGCGCTCAACAAAGGCAGTGCCTACGCTTTCCAAATCGATGGACTGATCACCCTAACGGCGGACGGAAGTTTCGGTGGAAACGCCATTGTTATCGAGAATGCTTCCGACGTCGAGGTCTTCTCAAGCAACGGCCTCGGAGCCATCAACGGGCAAGGATACCTCCACCGAATTTCAGCCTCGAGCCAAAACGCAAGATTATTCCGTTTCATCAGCTGCTCTTACATCTCAATCCACGACATTATTCTCGTGGATTCCCCTACATTCCATCTCGTTTTCAACAGTGTCTCGAATTTAGAAGCATACCAGCTCACGATCCGAGGACCAAGTATTGGCGGAACTGACGGGATTGACCTGATATGCGACGACAACTGCTACCTGCATCACATCGAGGTCACGAACCGCGATGAATGCATCAGTGTCAAGACCCCGTCAAACAACGTGTTGATCGAGGAAGTCTACTGCAACCAAAGCGGAGGCATGTCAATCGGCTCACTGACAGCAGATGGTATGTACCAACCTACCTACTCTAGAAACGCAGTCAGTATGGCTATACTGACTTCTACATAAGACGTAACAGCTGGTGACGAAGCGGCCGTCAGCAACATCACCATGAGAAACATCTACGTCTACCAATGCACCCAGATGCTCATGATCAAGACCTTTCCCGGTGGAAGCGGAGCAGTAGGATACGTCAAGGACTCGCTGTTCGAGAACTTCTGGGCCTACGACTCAACCTACGGTCTCGGTATGTCCCCCTCTTCCCTCCCCTTCCTTCTCAACCTCCAAACATCAACAAGTATCTGCATAACCACACCTAACTAACCCCCGAACAGACATCGACCAATACTGGTACTCCCACACCACCCCCGACACGGGGGGCCGTCGCCCTCAGCAGCCTAACATTCACCAACTGGACCGGCACGGTCTCCAACGGCGCCTCCCGCGCCCCCATCGTCATCCGCGGCTCCGACATAATCCCCATAACCGACATAACCCTCACGCACATCGACATGTGGACGCAGAGCGGCACCAAGCTCCTCAACCAGTGCAAGAACGTGTACGGCAGCGGTTACTGCGCC
>QGMG01000755.1:0-18856 GCA_007825325.1 Lachnellula cervina | reverse complement strand
TTACGTATAGTATAAAAGGCACGCGCTATCTAGCACCCGCTCTGACGGCACTCGGCCCCTGAAAGCTCCTCTCACCCGTCACATTCCCCATCTCCATCGCAGCCTCCGCCCCAACCCCTTTGCCTTGAAATTCCTCCTTGATAGGTGCCGTTCTCTTTCCCCTCTTCTCACCAAACCTCTGATCGCCCTCTTCGTATCTTTGTTTGAAGTTCAAATAAGTAGGCGGCCGCGGCGACAAAGTACAACAAGCCAGTTCTTCAAAAGATTGCCGTGCGTAAAAGGACGGTAGCGATCTTTCTTGAGGAATTTATGAGAATTCAGATATTCACGCGTCGTCTCCCCACGTCCCATCAAAAATAAATGATAGACCCAGAGCGAAGCCGGGTATGGGGTAGCGAGAATAGCGTAGATCGCCATTGCAAAGGGGACTCTGAAATGTGATATGGAAGCGCCGAAGCTGATATGTTGGGAGTTTTTGTAAGAGAGGATTTGCGCAAGGCTGAAACCGAGAACCATGCTACCGAGGATGGTGGCGGAGGTTAGGAAGGCGAAGAAGTAGCGGTAGTTGCGGCGGCCCACGCAGTTGTTGATCCACACACAGTGGTGATCTTGGGTTTCGATGCAGGAGTCGCAAAAGCGGCAATGGTGGCCGCGTGGGGGGCGCCAGATGTTGCAGGTCTTGCAGTACTTTGTTGGCACTTCCATTGATTGTGAGGAGCTCTTGAAATATTTGATTAAGGTCCAGTCATTTTGAGGTGGGCCGAGAGTGAGAGGGTCTTCATTCTCGTCTGGGGGTGGCATTGGATGGAGATTTCGCGGGAAGATCTGGGGATGTTAGTTTTTGTTGTTCATAGGAATACCGGGGACTTACTCCTGGATCTGAAAGTGATGCATGGAGGAAAGAAGATACGCAGACATAATACACATAGGCAAATACAATGGGTATCGCGGGTGAGATGTTGTGCCACAACCACGACGCTGAAAAGGCAAAGAAAAGAATTCCTGGCAGGACCACGAAAAAACCTGTGCCGATACTGACAGGCCTGTCTCGAGTATTCTGTAGTCGTCCTCCCCAGAAAAATATGAGATTGCCGGTAAAGTATTGGTAATTGCTCCCAAGATTGGGAGTTTTTGGAGTCGGCTTCAACACATGTGTTGGAGTCAGGCCTGGCGATGACGCTACTGAAGATAGTTTTTCCCTCCCTTTCGAGCTGCGACTGGGGCTATTGGTATCATCCCCTCGAGTAGGTAGTAAGAAGCTGGAACGGAAGGATCGTGGTGATTTCAAAGGTGTAGGGGGTCCTCCGCCGCCTTTGTATTGGCCATCCACGTTAAGAGTAAGATTCTTGGTATTGCCTGCAGGTCGTTGTAGAGGTCGCGCGCTCTCTGAAAGGCTTGCAGTTGCGTTGTGTTCATGAGTGGGACTGCTTGTAGATGTGTAGCCGTGGGTAGGGCTGGTATTGGCTGTCACTCTCTCTGTCATCTCCGACACTTCAGTCCCTCTTGAAGGAGGTGGACGTTCATCAGGTGCCTCCTGCCTTGTCGTATCCGAGGTGACACTGTTCTGCCTCTCGATGCTATTGCTCCCCTCGACAGAGCCTTCATTGGTCGTTTCTTTCTGTAACATTGATGCTCGAGATCCTCTCTGCGCCTGTAGTCGTTGTGAACTCATCGGACGGAAAAAGGCGTGGGACGAGAGCGATGGAACGTGGGTTCTACTTGTAGCACTCGTAGGTCGACCGCCGGATGTAGAACCAGACACGCTGCCCCGTTGTGCAAGCGGGGGAGGTCCTCTTCGAGAAGGAGGTGCTTGGGACCATGCCCCTCGTTGTGATGAGACTCCAGTAACAGCTGTACTCGGCCTCGACCCCACATCCCCAGCCTGGGCGCTGCCTCGTTGATAGCCTTGTGGGGTTGGCAGGACTGCAGAATCTGCGACACGATCTCCTCCGTCTTCTGAGGCTATATCGGTCATGCGCGATGACAAGACACTCGCAGTATCGCCAGCGTCGAGATGTTGATGCGGGAAGGTATCTGAGGAATGCGACATGGCTGAATTATTTCGAGACGCCATCGCAGCGCTGGAGGAATGAATGTCCTCTTCCTTGGATTATGTGTGCGTTCCTTCAACCGGCTTCTCTCAAGTATTCATTCCAAGTTCGGTAGTGTTGAAGTGCCGGCGGCGTATGGTGGTGGTTGATTAGCGCGCCAAAGGGGGATATTAAAATTCCATAAGTGAGGGGCGGCTAGACAAGTGGATGGTGGAGCAGCGAAGAAAAGTTGAACCCGTAGTCACAATAAAGAGAGTATGATGCCAGATCTGAATTATTTCGATTTACAAGGAGAGTGAGTGAGCGGGCCAGGCGAGGGAAGGTTTTACTCGGATCACCACTGGGACAAGAAGCAAGAAGTTGGAGTTTTGCAAAGGGGCCTGCACCGCACTAGTCGCGACAAAACTGTCCGAGCGTTAGACTACGATCCAGCCAGTCCTGGCAACGCTGTCCCTCGATTACTGCATTAGGACCACCTTGGGGAGATTAACGCATAGCGCGTATAATTGGCCTGCATGAATAGGATTGATAGAGTTGCATAGGAATAGGGGGGTGTTTTCTGATGTTCTCACTAGTTTGTGTATAATCTGCAGTTACCAGCAATAGAGAATCATTTAGAGGATTTTGTTTTAAAAAAGCATTACACGTAGGGGAAGCCTCTGAGACTGCGGCGGCATATATCTCTTTTGTAACATGTGACTTATAGAGACTAGTCTATCATAGCGTTCTTCCAACGACCCACTACCTTATTGCAAAGCTGTTGGCTCGGCAGAGCGCAGCTGGGCGGGCCAGAGTCACCTGACCTTTAAATCCTGCCGAGCAAGCCCAACTTCCATGGTCAAATCGAACCACTTCCTTTGACCCAGTGAACTTCACCACATCCATTCCCACCACCTTCGAATACACCACAACACAACATGTCCGGAGCTATAGGAAAAGCCGCCCAGCAAGGCGCAAAGGCCGCCCAAGCCAACGTCTCTGTCAAGGGAGCCCGCAGAGATCCCGAGCTGTTTGTACGTGCTATTCCCACCCCCTCGCACCCCTTCCAGCTTCAATTGAGATGGAATCACAAGCTAATCGTCTGGTGGTTGATGCATATATAGGTCCTGTTTGGAGTCATGTCTGGCGCGTTCGGTCTCGCGGGTTTCTACTTTGGTCGCAAGCCTACATCGTCCACATCGGAGGCAAAGGTCAATGTTGCGCAGGGTAGCATGCCGTGGCAGACGGAGAGCACAAAGGGGGATGAGGCTAGAGAGCATTTCAAATACCAGTACCACCCGGTTAGTTTCTTGTTGGTTTGGAGAGTGGGGTTGTTGTCTACAATGCTAATGATTCCTGTAGGGTGGTGACCCGAAGAACCCTCCCAAGGACGCTCCAAGCGCCTTGCACAGCGTGATTGTGCCTAACGTCAACTTGCCAAAGGTACGATGCCCCTGATCTGTTAAGTTTTCGAGGGAATGGGAGAGTACCCGACGTGGCATGGTGGAAATGCATGGGAATGGTGGATTAGGCGGATTGGGCACATTCTTTTGAGGGGCAGACCTGACAATTGGAAATGCATTGGACGAAGTAATGAATGCTAACATGTGACTGTAGGAGCTGCACGAGAGGTACAACAAGTGGGGCAAAGATGGATACTAGATTGGTAGAGATTGGGAAAAGGTAGATAGGGGGTTGGGGTTGGAGAGGTCCCGTTGTAGATACATAGACTGGAATTTCTTCTTGCGTGTTAACGATTGATCACCGTAAAGAAGTGTATATCCCAATGTGAAAACGATGAGACATTCTCATTTACTGGGGTCGGAGTTTGCTTGTCTGCCTGTCAAACCATTTGGATTTCTTCATGAATAATTCCTACAGTGTTTTATGGCCCTGTCCACAGAAAGTGGCTGCTCTCGTGGCGGTGGATAGGAAATAGTGGCACTAGATTATAATGTGCCAGGCGGCGTGGGACATTAAAACCATGGCGAGTGCCGCATTCATCTATCCAGCATAAGGAGGATTAGACTTTTGTGGAGAAGGCCGTAAAACACTGTAGGAGTTAAACGTAAAGGTGATTATCTATCGAACCCTTGCTAAACCTTCATCCTCTTCGCTGTGCCCTCCTAGCCCTCAAAGCATCCATCGCTACCGCATGTTGCTTATATGACCTGAGTGACGCCCCAAATCTTATGGCACGGCTGGCGAATGGGTCTCGAATGATATGATGAGGTTCCCATCGAAAGGATTGGTAATTGGGACTGTCGTCTTGACTCCATATATCCTCTTTTATACTCAGAGATTTCAATTTAGGGAGGTTTGTGAGCTCTGTGATCCAGATATAATCCGGCGGCGTTTCCGAGCCAAGATATTCATCTTCCCGACCTGTACGGATGGCTGGTGTCAGATTATCAAAGAAAATCTGTTGAATCATTAGCATCTGAAATAGCGTCGTCATGAATAGTAATCCTACCTCAAAAAACTCCAGGGTAGTTGGGAGTCGGCGGTACAGACCAGCTCGTTCGGCATTTGGGCGGTTCCAACTACTTCCAAAAAGAAGACTTGCAGAAGTTTCTAAGTCTCTCAAGCATCGGAATTTGTCAAAATAGATGAACGTTCCATCGACATCTGTATATTCGTCCGCACGAGCTCCGATAGTCAGAATGGCCAAAGTTTCTCTGACCGGCTCAAAGAAATGGTCGACAGCAGTCGGGGATAAGAGGCCAATAATATTTAGGTGGCTCTGAAAAGATCTGAGCTCACGTGGCCAGCTCATGAAAGGGGAACAGCTTGTGTGTGGATACCATCCTCCTTCAATGGTGATATCCTTTATAGTAGAGAACTTCGATCCTCTTCCCACAAGCAATGAGGAGATGGGCGAGGGAGGGTCCCGATATATGTTGACGTCATTGAGGTCTTCGATATGTATACTCTGCACGCATGGCAATAACATCAGAGTAGCGGCCTCTTCGAGTGATGCGTCTTGAAGGTAAACGTCGCGCACCGACAACATGGGATCGGCTCGATAAACACACAGATTGAGTTTCTCCGAAAACGACGTAAAAGACTCCAGAGTTGGTAGATGCAACCCAAGAATGTCCCGCAAAGCCATGGTGATAGTCGCGGGAGTAACATCCCAACCGCGACGATGGTTGTGGCCAGGAGGTAATAGAAGTTCGAGATGGTGCACCAGCGGGAGCAGCTGAGTATTACTACGCAGGCTCCGGTAAAGCTGTTCCCATGCCTGGGGCTGGTCTGAATATA
Organism: Lachnellula cervina; assembly: GCA_007825325.1. NCBI lineage: Eukaryota > Fungi > Ascomycota > Leotiomycetes > Helotiales > Lachnaceae > Lachnellula > Lachnellula cervina. Next base: position 13,562 of record QGMG01000755.1, on the reverse strand, counting down.
GAAAAATGTAGGCATAGAGGTTTGGTTGGACGATTTGGCTGAACTTCTTGTTCACGAGACTGTGGTGATACTCGTCGATGCGTTCCAAACAGGCATCTGAGAATATTTGTGAGAGTATCTCGACTGGTAAGAGGGCGAAGGGCCCCTGCCCCTGGTGTTCTTTGCTGGAGGACATGATAACTGTTTTACGGCCTCGCGGGCATCAATCTATAATGTGCTACGCGGCGTGGAACATTAAAAAGCAACTACAGTACCTGGAGAAGACTTCCCTTCCCCTGACGTTGAGCGAAGCGAGCAAAGAATACGACCTGGTGGACGGTGATGGACTTGTACGGAGTACAGTACAGTACTTGGGGTCCAAGTGTTGTTTCAGCCTTGTCCAGCGAACAGGGATGTGTGTAGACGCTGACGCTTTCCCCATTTGATCCTCGTGCTTCTAAATTAAGAGTGACCACCAGGACGGTTTGGGTGCTATACCTCCGTAAAAACATACCATATCTGTCGGAACAATATTATGGAAGGATGTATATTCTTCTGGAATACTCTTAAAATGGTAGATATATATATATAAATCAAATGTTGCCAGCTTGATAAATATAGCATGGCCCCCAAATTAATTGTTCGTGATTCTAAAAGTAGACCGACTCTCGACTCCCCAGGCCGCGACTAGCTCTGGAGCTTCAGCTGCACGTCAGGGGGGCACTCGGCGGAAAAGATCTGGCTTGATGCCACGATTAAAGGGATACGATACCACCCCAAAAAGTTGCCCTACTTTTTCTACCACCACGACACGTCCAACCTTCAACCTCAAACCTGTCCGGTAATCCGTGGATTTCGATGCTACAACACTTTTAATTTTGTCTGCGATTCTTTCTCTACATTCATTTACGGATTGCGACAATTAGAAAGCTGAAAGGGCCCTGGTGTGAATCCAGGAGTACGCGTGGGCTGTGAAAAGCTCAAGAACTCGTCAGTCTCTCCTCGGCATCTCAACAACACATCGCAGATATGGCCAAATCTTCGAAATCTGGCAATTCGGCCGTGGGAAAGATTCCGCGAAGCCCGTCAGCACAGAAGATTGTGAAGAAGTCGGACGATTACACCTCGGATGGGGTACAGGACCACGATGTCTTCCTCTTACCTGGTTCCGACTATCAGGTTATGCTTGTGGTCACGGTGTTGGCTGCGTTTGTGAGGCTATTCAGGATATACCAGCCAAGCAGTGTAGTATTCGATGAAGTCCAGTAAGCTCTGCCGACTTCTAAGATCTGCGAGCAATTGCTAATAGGCGTTCCAACAGCTTCGGAGGATTCGCATCGAAATACATCAAAGGCAAATTCTTCATGGACGTCCACCCTCCCCTCGCAAAACTACTCCTCACATTAGCTGGTTGGTTAGCTGGATTCGATGGAGAATTTGATTTCAAAGACATAGGTAAGGACTATGTAGAGCCTGGTGTACCATATGTTGCCATGAGGTTGCTCCCAGCTATCTGTGGTATTCTGTTGGTTCCTACTATGTTCTTGACTTTGAAAGCTGCCGGATGCAGAACTGTCACTGCAGCTCTGGGATCTTGTCTGATTGTTTTTGGTAAATTTTCCCATTTCCCCTGCCAAGACAATTGCTGACCAAGTTTAGAAAATGGCCTCCTTACCCAAGCTCGCTTGATACTCCTCGACTCCCCTCTCATGATCATGACCGCCTTCACGGCATTGGCATTTACCTCTTTCACGAACCAACATGAACAAGGTCCCTCTAAGGCCTTCGAGCCAACCTGGTGGTTTTGGCTTGCAATGACTGGTCTTGGATTGGGCGCAACTGTCAGCGTTAAATGGGTTGGACTTTTCACAATTGCCTGGGTTGGAAGCTTGACTGTTCTCCAATTGTGGGTTCTACTTGGAGATTATAAAACAGTTACTCCTGTAAGTCCTCAACCCCACCTGTCCCGGGATCTTGCTGATCGGCATAGCGTCTTTTTGCCAAGCATGTCGTATCGAGGATCTTCTGCCTCATTGTGATCCCAGTAACATTCTACATGGCAATGTTCGGTATCCATTTCCTCTGCTTGGTTAACCCCGGTGATGGAGATGGATTCATGAGCTCCGAGTTCCAGGCCACTCTCAACTCCAAGTCCATGCAGGATGTTCCTGTCGATGTTGGATTTGGTAGCCGAGTCAGCATCAGGCATCACGCGACCCAGGGAGGATACCTACACTCGCACAACCTCATGTACCCAACCGGTAGCAAGCAGCAACAAATCACTCTCTACCCCCACAAGGATGAGAACAACGTTTGGCTACTCGAGAACCAGACTCAGCCGCTTGATATCACTGGACAACCCATCAATGGCTCTGATGCATGGGATACTCAGAGCCCTCCAACCTTTATCAAGGATGGTGACACTCTCAAATTGTATCACTTCCAAACTCACCGCCGCCTCCATTCTCACGATGTACGCCCACCTGTTACCGAGGCCGAGTGGCAAAATGAGGTATCTGCATATGGTTATGAAGGCTTCGAGGGTGATGCGAATGACTTTTTCAGAGTCGAAATCATCAAGAAGATGTCCGATGGGGAAGAAGCCAAGAACCGTCTTCGAACCATCCAGACCAAGTTCAGGCTTGTACACGTGATGACGGGTTGTGTTTTGTTCTCACACAAGGTCAAACTACCCGACTGGGCTTCAGAGCAGCAAGAAGTTACTTGCGCAAAGCAAGGCACCCTTCCCAACAGCGTTTGGTACATCGAGCAAAACGAACACCCTCAACTTGGTGAAGACGCCGAGAAGGTTAATTATAGAAACCCTGGTTTCTTTGGTAAATTCTGGGAGTTGCAGAAGGTTATGTGGCACACAAATGCTGGACTTGTCGAATCTCACGCTTGGGACTCTCGCCCACCGTCCTGGCCTATTCTCCAGCGTGGTATCAACTTCTGGGGCAAGGACCGCCGCCAGATTTACCTCCTGGGTAACCCTGTCATCTGGTGGAGCTCTACCCTGGCAGTGGCAATATTCGCTGTCTTCAAGGGCCTTGCAGTTCTGAGATGGCAGAGAGGATTCAAGGATTACGACAACTCGATCTTCAAGCGCTTCGATTACGAAGTCGGTACTATGGTTCTCGCATGGGCGTTCCATTACTTCCCCTTTTACCTGATGCAACGTCAACTTTTCCTCCATCACTACTTCCCAGCTCTTTACTTTGCCGTCATCGCCCTCTGCCAGATATACGACTACGTTGTGGCTCGTATTCCAGGTGTTGGCCTGCGCGAAAACCCAATTATTGGACGTCTCGGAGCTCTCGTCTTCTTGTCGTTGAGTGTAGTTGCATTTGGTCTCTACTCTCCTCTTGCGTATGGCAACCCATGGACGCAATCTGCCTGTAACGCGGTGAAGCTCTTCGACTCATGGGACTTCGACTGCAATACCTTCCACACAGATGTACTTCCCCCTTCCCGCGGGCTCCCTATACGAGGGCACAGCTGACCTTCACAGTACTCTCAATACTCCTCCCAATCCGACGACTTTTCATGGGTCCACAAGACCCCAGTCCCTACTGAAGCAGCCCAGATCCCCCAGTACGGCGATGGGTTTCAACAGCCCCTCGTCGAACAATCCCAAGTCATCTCTGAAGCCGCGGCCATGGTATCCCCACCCCCTGAACAACCACCACCACCCGGACAGAGCGTACTCTCCCGCGAAGAAAAGATAGAGTACAGAGACCAAGATGGTAACCTCCTCGATGAAGAACAAGTCAAGTCGCTCGAGGGCAAAGTAAGCTTCAAAACCCGCTACGAGACACGCACACGCATGGTCGACGCAGCCGGTAACGAAATCAGCCCTGAACAAGCTGAAGCGGCAGGTGTAGCGCCGCCGCACCCGGATGTCGATGGGCCAGATTCTTCGACAGCGGGGAAGCCGGAGCCAGATAGCCAGAATGCGCCGAATGAGCAAAGGGAGGTAATAGCGGATGAGAGTAAAGAGGAGAGTGTAGCGAAGTCTGAGACTGGCGCGGCAAAGCCAGCGAGTGAGGGGAATGAGGCTACGGGTGCTGCATAGATGTGTGGATTGTTTTTGTATTGAATAGTATCCCACAAAAAAAACTTCTTTTGTATGTTCGGGTTTGGGTGGAAGGAAGGAAAGTGGGCTTTGGAGGTTGGAGGTGTACACTAGGGTGCATGCAGCGTACAGCGAATAATACATCTATAACTCCGAGCCCGCGATATCTGTAACTCTGTTTTCTTGCAAGGTAAAGCTTTCTTGCTTTGTCACTCTCTCTCCGTAGCCTAGATTTCTTCGACAAACCTCTCTCTGCCCAAATCTCAGCCGCTGGCTAACAGCGAGAGCTCACTTCGGCATGCCCCTCATCCCCAACCCTGCCGCCTCTTTTTCCACCCTCTTACCGGCCTCCCTAAGGTAGGTCAGAGGGACAATTTGGGCCAACCCTAATTTCTGCACTACTATCTAACTTGCGATAGTGCGCCTAGGGCTCTAGGTGAGCAGCACTGGAATATAATGTGCCAGGCCGCGTGGGACATTAAAAGTTAACCTTATAAGTACCGCCTTTGTCTATCCAGCATGAGAAGCTTTAGGGCGATATAAGTCCTAGGCAGCTAGGCTTATAATACTAGGTAGCGCTATACAGGTAATACTAAAGGGGAGCACTATCCGAATTTGTATAGTACGTGTAGGTATCACTTGAGTGCACTGATATGGCCTAGTAATAAGGATCTCCTTAACCTCGTTCTAGACCGCTCTCGCAACTGTACACTCAATCCACACGTGCATTCTAGTTACCTCTTTCTCCTTAGCTTCTAGTTATTATACAAATCAAAGTACATTAACCATAGGCTTCAACAGCTCTTTTTGTATACGTCACTTATATTGTTATCAAAGTCTCACGTCCTTTGCGAAGGAAAAAGGCAGATATGTTTCTTTAACTTTTTGATCTACCATGCAATCACCGCCACGAAACGGCTGGTCAACTACGGTTAGTACAAATTGAATGACCCAAAGCCTCCATGATATAATCTCAAGAGTTATTACGCTACTACTGTTGGTATCACAGGTTATAGATGTAGATCACTTCATACTAGCTAGTATAACATGTTCTTGTGTTCTAGTTAATGTTGCGTAGCATTCTAAGTAGTAGTGTTTTGCGTAGCAAAGGGTATACCTTTACTACTAACTAATGCTATAGATAGTTATATAATCATTATATAACTACTATTCTACTATAGTCCTAACACTAGCAACTTCTCTTTTATAGTTAGCATTGCCTTATAGGGACTAGGGATATTATTTTCTCAAGTATTATATAGTCTATTATATCTACTATTACTATTATAATATAGACCTTAATGCCTCTAAGGGAAATGCGCAAAAACGGAATAGTAATATAGTATATATTACAGTTTGCAATGCGGCTAAATATATAGCTAAAGATCTAATTAGCTAATAGGAATATAGCAATTATTGTTTAAAATAGATAAGAAACTAATAAGAACTATTTCTTATATATGCTTAAAATCTAGTAGTAAAATCGTTATAGTAGCATATATAATAATACGTTTTAGTGTAGTTCTATAGCCTTTACTCTTTTCACCTATCCCTCTACTCTAATACTAAAAGTATTTGTATTAATAATACTCTAGAGGGACTTATTTAGTACTATCTTTATTATTGCATCTATAGGGTTATTCTTTCTATTAATCTATCGAATCTTATATAGCTCTTATTTCTTATACAATTTGTATAAGCCTATAATATTAATTATAAGGCGTTTCTTCTTAGTTGTACTAAGCTTAATAAGGCATTTATAGAGGGAGAACAAGTTGGTATAAACAATTGTCTCGATTAAAAGCATTCCTAGCTGCTAGGTAATTCTCTTAAGGATTAAGTTAATAACTATTCCTATATTAATGCCTACTATTATATTATAAATCTCTAAGGCTAGGCTGCTTCTTATTACTCTCTTACTCTTTATTAAGCTCTAATACACTATATTACTATTAATTATAAACTCGTCTTACTACTTATTAAAATGCTTATTAGTTAGAATAATAATATAATCTAACTAAGAACTCAAATCTTTATTATTAGCTAATAATCTATCTATAAATATAAATAGTCGCAATATTATAAGGTTAATAAGAATATAATATAGACCTCTATTAAGATTATTTATCTACTATTTAATGCGCTTATTAATAGTAATAGCCTTTTCTATTATTAGCTCTTTTTAGTGTTATACTATAACTAAGAGGTTAAATGCTACCTCTAGCTAATAGATTAATATAATATAAGCGCTGCGCGCGTATTATTATATATATAACTATTTATAATTAATTGCCTTAATATTAATAACTTCCAATTTAGTCTCTTAGTCCTTCTAGCAAAGCATAAGATTATTCTCTTTCTTTATTAAAATGCATCTATTAAAAATTATAAGCGTCTCCTCTAGAAGCTACTATTTTGGCTTTGCCTTTAATCCTGCTTTCTTTAGCTCTTTATCTTCTAACTTAGCGAATTCCTTATTGTATAGAATAATAGTATTATTAGTTTGCATTCTAACGATTCTAATACTCTTACTATTATAAGTAATTAGAAAGCAGAGGTTATAGATTAATATTCTTATAAGAAGATTATTAATATAATACTTAAAATAAGTTACTTACTAATGCGTCCCTAATTCTATAATACTATATAGAGGTTTAATAATCGCTATGATTGTACCTATTAAGTAGAGGTGTTATATCTATTTTAGCAAAGATATAAAGATCTAATAAAGAAGCTCTAATTGCGCCTATATATATGCCTAAATAATATTATATAGAAATAGTATAAACTTTAGAAGGAAGAGAGCTAGTTCTAATACTAAAATGAGGCGCTAGCTAGTATATTAAATAGTTAGGGATTGTATTAAAATATACTCTTTTCTATAATTATTATATTCTATAATCATAAGCCTCGATTTCTTATAAGGCTTTATAGTTGTCTTACTCTTAATTTTATAAATAATGCGAGATTTAAAAATACAAATCTAGTTATACTTTTTAGGGTTATAGAGTATAAATTCGAAAACGCCTTAATCTATAAGACTATTAAATTCCTTTATATTAGAGCCCTTAAATAGCTTTCTTAGTATTATAATTACACTCTATTAGCGGAGCTCTAATAAGAGCTTATAGTTGCTCTTTTCCTTTTATATTATAAAGACTATAGTAATATTCTTACTATTCTCGATTCGGGCAAAATAAAGTGTCTTCTAGTTAATATTAGAGATAGAACATTTCTTATTCTTTGATCCCTTTAGTTATTCTTTACCTCTCTTTTAGATTAGAATATTCTAATGCTTCTTATAGCCCTTTTAAGGTTCTCTCTTCTTATTACTATTTTAAGTAGCGTAGACGCGGTTCTTTACTAATAGTATAATATTAATCTTATTACTATAGTTATTAATATTATTACTATGCTTATTCTTATACTATAGTACTACACTTATTGTTTTAAAGAGGGTAGAGCTATTTAGAAGGCTTAAAATGCATATAGTTCTATTATTTGAAATAAGCTTAAATAGACTCTTCTAGCCCTTACTCTTATAGAAGATATAAATATCTAATTAGAAGAGGAAGTTTTATATAACCGAAATGTCTAGTCTATTTCTTATTACTAAGGCATCTATTACTTAGCACTTTACTAGAATCTAGTATAGCTTATAGATTACTTTATAGATTACCTCTACTCTAATAGTAATGTTTAGTAATAGTAGTGAGTCCTTAATAATTCTTAGATAAGCCCTAAAAACAAGAAGAGTTAGTACTAAGCTATTTAGTTCTATTATATTATTAACTGCTTTTATAGCTATTTGTAGAATAGCTTTATAAGATATTATTCTCTTCAATTTATTGTTTAGAATATTAAAAGCTTATTATAAAGAAGTATAGTATCTCTTTACCTTTCCGATCGAATTATAAGCCTTAATAGGGACTTTCTTAATCTAAATACTAAGCAATTTTATATACTATCTAAAATCTATAAAAATAAAATTTATTCTAGTATTATAAACTATCTAATTAAAAGGCCTCTAATAAGTGTTAATCTAGTATTCCTTTAGTGTATTAAATACGTATTATACTAATATATTCTTTAAGAAACAAGCTACTTAGAAGCTTATTAATATATTAACTATCTATAGTATAGGTTTGCTATTAAGCTATAATATATCTATAATAATTTTATAATTAAAGTTATAATTATTATAGAGAGTAAACTTAAATCGCTCTAGCGCCTTCTTATTTAGCTAATACTACTTACAAAACTTAGTTAGCTTATAAATAGCCTTATTATTAATATTATATTCTACTTAATTAAGAAGTTTTATTAATTATAGTACTAAGAGGTGTTCAAATTATTAATAGACTTAATATAGCTCTAGATCTATTAGATAGTAATATACTATTGCCTGCTCTTTTTATTCTAGTAGTATTTATAAATATTTCTATTTACAAATAACTAGAATTATTAGATTGCTCTAAACTAGAATATCTCTTAAATTATCTATTTAGACTTGTATTTTATTTATATTCTAGAGGCACTAGAGGAATAGAGTATTTATAAGAAGGATATAGAATATAATTAGTCTAATAGAAGTAGGCATAGAGACTAATCCTTTTAATATAGCCTTACCTTGTCTAAATTAGATCTTATACTTTCTTATAGTATAGTTATCTAGTAGTAGGTTTAGAAATAGCTTTAGTAATATATTAAATTGATTCTCGCCTACTATTAATATTTCTACTACTCTAGTGTTAGGTATAATACTTTGGAATTTCTCTAATAAGTAATAGTTAAGTATAAATAATAAGCTAATACGTATAATAGGGCTATTCTTATTATTATTAGAGCTATTAGATTTGTTAGAGCTATTAGATTCAGATGATTTAGAGGGTGATTCGTAAAGTGACTAAATATATAAAGAGAATATTTTAAGCTTCTTATTATTATAAAAGATATCAGTTCTTATAAGAAGATATATAATTAATTAGTTACTTAAAACCTTAATTATTTTACTACTATTAATATCTCCAAATTCGGTAAAGAAGAACTAATTTCTAATAATATTAGAGTTATTAGAATTACTCTTTCCTTCTATATAATTTGTATATATATTACTCTTATTACTAGAACTTTCTATACATTTAATACTCTTATATTATACTAGAAAGCTATTATATTTAATAGGGTCCTTACTACTAGTTTTAGACTTAAACTTTATAAAGGTAGTAGTTCTCTCTTTCTTTATATGTTTTATTAACTAGTATTTCTCTTTTCTGTATATATAGCATTTCTTAAGTTTAGATAGTATCTACTATAAGCAATTATTATTCTCTTAATATAGATAAGTATTACTATAAGTCTTTAGAGAGCCTTAATTACCTTCTTCTCTACTATAGCTTTAATTAATATAATACTAGTCGATAGTCTTAATAGGCTTACTCTTAGTAATAAATTATTATTACTTTTACTTTTATATTTATACTAATAACTTCTTTAGATAAGTTACTATTACTACTACTATTTGCAGTTGCATATAAACCCCTTTAATTAATTTAGAGAAGCTAAATAGGCATTGATTACATTCCTTTATACTACTATATATAAGAATAATTTGCTTATAAAGACTATACTCTTACTAGTAGTTCTTTGCGAAGCTAGTTTAGATATTAGCTAATTAGATAAAAAGGATTTAGAGGTATTCTAATATTATCTTTCTCTTATTATCTTTCTTATTAAGAATAGTTTTAAGAGTAGTATTATACTATTACGCTATATAGTCCTAATAGTTTTCCTTTATCTTAAAGTAAGCCTTTAGTCTTATTATTATAAAAGGGAAGCTAAGGTACTTATTAGTAAGATTCTTATAATAATATTTCGAGGCGTTGCTCTTTAGTATTATTAGAAATGCTTAATAATATAAATAGAAGAGAAAGCTTATATTAGTGTAGTTCTTATAGAAAATTTATAGTTTTCTATTAATTATATTATAAGAACTACTATTATACTTTTGCTACTTATTATAATATAGTTTAATCAAATCTTATAAAAGTTTTATAATATTTGCCTTATTCTATACAATTAGCGCTAGACTTCCTTTAGGTTTCTTCTTATTATATTCTAATATAATTATTAATTAAGAAGAAGCATTTTATCTCTTTAGAAGTATATATTAATTATTAGATTATTAATAGTTATAATCTTGATTATTATTATAGAAACGTGATATATAGTATAAACACGTGCCTTGCACGTGTTCACACTAGCATATAACCATTTATATAGTCCTATATTAGATTCTATATTACTAACTCTATTTCTACCTTTTACTTATATAAATTAGAGTAGTATAAGAAGAGAGTACTTTCTACTCCTTTTTCCCTTCTTAGCTTTATATTCTTATTTATAAAGAGCCTATTACTAGTATTCTTCTACCTTGCTTAACTTCTTTTCCTAGTTACAAATAAGCTATAATATAATATAAAGCTCTCTTTTTACTATCTAGAAAGATCTAAAAACATTCTACTAAAAATTTTTATAATAGCACTAACTAGCTCTACTAAATAATCTTAAATATTAAAGGTAATAGACGCGATGCGCCTTCTCTTAAAACTAATAAACTAACCTATCTACTCTAATATATAATCCTATAATACTTCTTATAATATCTCTTATAAAAGCTTAATTGTAAAGATTATTAAAGTTATAGAAATATATAAGAAGAATAATAAGAAGTTCTCTAATACTACTAAGCACTCTTTATAGTCTATCTCTAGAGCCTTTTTAGTATTCCCCTAGAAGAAGAGTATACTTTCTAACTTTATTAACTTCTATAAAACCTTTTATATAACTAAGAAATGCAGTTTCTTATCTAAGCAGCTAGAGAACCTATTTAGACTACCTTTACTACCTACTAACATTTAGCTTCTCCTTTAGCAAATTACTAAACTTAAATAATAGATTAAAGAAATAACCCTTTAAACTAATTACTCTTTCTTTCTATCTAATTATTAAGATCTAAACACCTAATTATCTCTATTTCTACTAAAGTAAGAAAGCCCTTAGCACCCTTTATATTCTTAGACTTCTTAGATCTATATACCTAATATATAAGTATACTATAGAGAAGTAAGACAGGTATAGCATTTAGAGAAAATATCTAATATTACTATCTTTAATAGACTTATAAAGAAAGTGAAGATCTTTATTATATATATTAAAGCTAAGCTATAGATTAATATAGATTATTTTCTTATAAAAGATACTCAAATGTATTATATTTACTTTTAAACTATAAGAGACGCTTTAGATTATTTTAGTCTATAGTATATTCTAAGTAGTTTAGATTATTTTTAAGATTACTAATAAATATTAGATATTCTTAATAGTATCTATACTAATTCTTAGAAAGTCCACTAAGTGCAAAATGTATATACTAAACTAAAGATAATAAATAATAAGATTATATATTAGTTTAATACTTAATTCCTCTAGCTTACTAATAAGAGTTAGATATACTACTTTTACTAATTTAATAACTTCTATAATAAGCTTCTATTATAGTTATAGTACTAGCTATTATTATAAGTATATATATTTCGCAAAAACCTTAAGGTTCTAATTAAAGCTACTATTACTATAGAGCTAAACCTCTCTATTATAGATGTAGGAAATCCGAAGATATATAAATAGTTTATATATATATAATAACTTTCCTTACTACCTTAGAGCACTAGTAACTATAGCCTCTATTAAGTATCTTAATTAGATATAAGTTAATTATCTCTAATAGTCTTAAAGTTAAAAGATAATTAATTACTATATATCCCTATTTGCTATAATTATAAATAGAAAGATCACTTATCTAATATCTATTATAAGCTAAAGAAGCCTAAAATAGAGATTAAGAAAATTATAAAGATAGATAGACTATATAAGATTAAGGTAAATAAGCTATTAAATAGCTTATTAGATTTAGAAAATAAGTATACTTAAAGAAAGACTCCTCTCTAAGCAAATTTAGTATTAATTATTTATATTTAGATTTAAGTAAGTTAATAAAAGATAAGCTACTTCTCTTCTTTTATACTTTAGTAGCTAATTCTATTTCTATATATCTAAATGCTTTATAAGATACTAAAGTAAATAGTTTTCTTTTTCTTAATATATAACTTAGTATTATATTTATAACTTATATAGGGATTCCTATTAAGCAACTTAAGACGCCTATTACAATTATAGATTATAATAGAAGCACTTTAAAATCGATCTAATATCTAGTTTATTTTACTTTTAATCTTAACTAATATTACTTCTTTAATATACCTTTCCTCTTAATACTTCTCTATTATTATAATATTATTATTAGATACTAGTAGTTCTTTCACTTTAAAGTGAAGATTGATTTATTTGCCTAATAGCTGCTTTAGCTACTAGCCTTATAACTACACTACTATATACCTCTAGTAAAACAAATAATATTAGATATTTCTTAGGCTTAACTATTTCTCTAGCTAATTATAGTAAATAACTAGAAGAATAGCAAATATTAGAACTAATAAATAAATAGATAGATCCAATTTGAGAAAGAGGCCTAGTAAGTTATAATAGAATTAGTGAAACTACTTATCTTACTAGTAGTTACTTTTAGTTCTCTCTTATTACCTTCTACTCTACTAGCTATACTGCCTCTATAGCCCTATATTCCTTAGTTATTATAGAAAGCAACTTATTAAATACTTTAGAAGAATAACTTATTAAAAATAGACTATCTTTTATTTAGGTATAAATTTATCTAGCTACCTTATTATATAAAGCCGACTAGAAGACCTTAACTACTACTATTATCTAATAGACTTGATATTGCTTATATTAGTACTATAAGAATAGATTACTATATAAAAAGACAAGATACTAAGATTTTTACTTCTAGCCTTTATAAGATTAAATAGCTTATTAAGAAATGCACTCTAATAGTTAAAGTTAATAAGATAGATAAAGATAGTATTAATATAAAGAAGATCTCTAAGGTATACTATAATTACCTTAATATCTTCTTAAAGGCTAGTTTAAACTAGTTACTACTAGTCTAGCTATATAACTATAAAATTGAGTTGATTAAGCTAAATAATCTTAAGTATTATTTGCTTTATAAGATATCTATAAAGAAACTTAAGATCCTTTATAATTAGCTACTTAATAACTTAGTAAAAGGTTTTATTACTCTAAGTTATATACCCTTTATCTCTCTAGTTCTCTTTATATTAAAACCTAAAGGAGGTCTCTAATTTTATATTAATTTCTATAAGCTTAATATAATTATACGAAAGGACTGCTACCTATTACTACTTATTAATAAAATCCTTAGATAAATTAGTTAAGTAAAGGTCTTTACTAAGCTTAATATCTATTAGGCTTTCTATTAAATTTAAATAGACTTAGAGTTAGAAGAGCTTATTATATTCTATACTTATTATAGTATATATAAATGCAAAGTTTTACTATTTGGACT
>QGMG01000754.1:0-18857 GCA_007825325.1 Lachnellula cervina | reverse complement strand
GCGATCAACCCCGCACTTATCCCACATCCCCTATAAGCCAAACCCCACAAAACCCCACAAACTCCCACAGCTACAGTGGGAGCTACCGAGCTTCCCACTTTTTAGCGTCTTGATCCCACCACCATTCAATACTGTACAAATGATAGTCTCATATAATATGAGACACTGTGCCGACGCAAGCGTTACCTTTTCCACTGCGTAGCGGGCCACGCTGCGAGGAAACTAAGTTTTTATTTACCGTAATAAAAGCCTACTGATGTGCTTTTAGTGAGGTCTAAGTGCTTATAACTAATCTCTCTGTTTTTTAATCAATATGTCATAACCACTTGCTTTTCTCATAAAATTCCAGTACACCTTCTTCCAGCTTTGTTTGCTATAGATGCCATGGATATTAATACCTACTAAGCTCAAATATGCTAAGTGTCATAGTATACATCCTCTAAGATGGCAAATTGCTTATACTAGTTGCATCGGGCTTCTCGAGCCCTCGGGGCATGCATTCTGTTTTTAATTGCTATGTTCCCAATTCAAAGGTGTTGAATAGACCTTGGAAAGATGAATTTACGGGATATCGATAGTTCGGCTTCCAGTTCGACCGCTGCCGCGGGAGGGAGCGTGCGGGGGTGGAGCAATATCAAGGCTGGAAATTCCGGGGGTTTAAGATCTTAGTATCATGGTATTCCGGATCGGTGTCTACTGGATTGCCGTTAACCCGTTTGGGGAGAGCGTCGTCTTAACTATAAACAACCATTTCCGTATGTGTTGCTTAATGCATAGATAGGCTGCCAAATATTGAAGATAATCCCTAGTCCTCCTTAACTATCCCCAATGAAATTGGACTTCTATTTTGCACTCTTCCTACTGAACGACCCTCACAGTCCTCGCTATTTATATTAGGAGATGACTAGCTCAAACGAGCATCCGCTGAGCTATGGGAAAAGACTCGTGCCGCATATCATTGACGATCGTGCTAGAGAAACCCCCGGCCAACTCTTTGCAGCCTTCCCAAAATCATCCCGGATTGAAGATGGATTTCAGGATGTCACCTATGGCCAGTTCGCTAATGCCATCAATGCGTGTGCTTGGTGGATAGAACAGGAGATTGGAAAGGGGGTTGACTTCCAAACTTTGGCTTACATTGGGCCGTCTGACCTGCGATACGCAATCCTAACGGTTGGTGCGCTCAAAACAGGACACAAGGTTAGTTATATGCATCTATGAGCACTATTTGTCACAACCTAATTGTTGGACATGCAGACATTTTTTCCATCCCCACGGAACAGTATCGGGGCACATTTGTCTTTGCTAGAGTCATCATGTTGTGATGTGCTTCTAACGGCGAGAAGGTGCCATCCTGTAGTAGAGGAGATTGTGTCCAAAAGATCCATGAGGAGGATTGTGGTACCCGAGCTTGAAGACTGGATTTCTGCACCACTGGCTTTATCCTATCCTTTCGAAACAACCTTTGACAAAGCAAGATATGAACCATTCGTAGCGCTTCACACCTCTGGCTCTACTGGTCTTCCAAAACTTGTTGTTATTCCCCATGGTACTGTTGCATCTATAGATGCTTGGCAGTTGCTTCCTTCTGAAGGTGCTTCGCCGACGATCATCCAGTCATTTCAAGGGATTCGCTTGTTCATGCCATTCCCACCTTTTCATGCTGCAGGACTGTACATCATGCTACCTCTGGCGGTATTTTGCAATATAACCATTATCTTGCCACCTGCAGCACCCCTGACTGCGGAATTGGCCGACTCAATACATGTCCATGGCAACATTGAAGGAACAATTCTCCCCACATCAGTTCTATCAGATATTGTCAAAGACACGGAACTTTACAACAATCTTCAAAAGCTCAAGTTTGTTGCATTCGGGGGAGCCCCATTGTCTAAGGAGGTTGGCGACGCAGTGAAAGTGAAGTCTTGGCCAGTAAACTGGCTTGGTGCAACCGAGATCTGTTTTACAGCACTAGAGAAGATGCATCCCGATGATTGGGAGTATATGAAATTTAACGACTGTATGGGAGTTGATTTTCGCTACCATGGCGAGGATTTGTATGAGATGTTTATCGTTCGCGACAATGCTCTTGATCTATACCAAGGAATCTTCTGCACATTTCCTCATCTCCAGGAGTATTCTATGAAGGATCTGTATTCAAAACATCCCACCAAGGAAGGCTTTTGGCTTTATCGTGGAAGATCAGACGATATTATTGTGTTTAGCAATGGAGAAAAGATGAATCCATTGACTATAGAAGCACGAATCAACAGTCACGAAATGGTTAGCTCTGCCCTTGTACTGGGTAATGGCCGATTCCAATCTGCGGTATTAGTGGAGCCAGCCAAGCCAGCCGACGATCAAGAATATCAAAGACAGCTGCTGGATAGTATTTGGACCACCGTCGAACAAGCAAATGAGACAACTGAAGCTCACGGAAGGATAGCAAAGAGTCTCATTATGTTCACATCCCCAGACAAGCCGATGTTGAGAGCTGGAAAAGGAACAGTTCAACGAAAGATGACGCTTGATGCCTATGGAGAAGAGATTGAAGCACTCTATACTGCCTCCAATGTTGACGTTACACCAGTAGCGGATCACTATACTCTCGATACCAAAGACATCGATTCGCTTTCTTCTTCCCTGACAACTTTATTATTCAGAAGTACCGGCATTCGCCTCGAACCCGAGAACGACCTTTTCGAAAACGGCGTCGACTCGTTACAGACTATCCATCTCTCTCGCCAAATCAACCAAGCTCTCAAAAACTCGGTTACGAATGCGAAAATGATCTACCAACAACGCAGTATTCGACGGCTCTCTTACACCATCCTCGAGACTCTAAACACCGAAAACGACATCCAACCCAAAGGACTGTATGATGTTGATCGCACCGATAAGATGAAACGGATTTTCAGCTCCTTTGCGTCAGATCTTCCGATAAGTGCCCGGCCTTCTTCTCCTGCAACCGAACGGCTCTATGTTATTTTGACCGGGTCAACTGGATCATTAGGAACATACCTTTTGGCAGAACTTCTGAATACTCCAAAGGTTGCCCGGATATATTGCCTTAATCGTTCACCAGAAGCTCAACAGAGGCAGAACACAATCTTCGAAGCGAAAAGACTTTCAACAAAGGGTTTGACTGAGCGGGTTCAATTCCTGACGTGTGATCTCTCCCAACCTTACCTTGGACTTGAAATTCCAGACTATCGGGAAATACTACAGCATGCAACTCACATAATTCACAATGCTTGGGAAGTCGACTTCAATCTAAGTCTGGATTCTTTCACGAAAGTTCACATTCGCGGCGTTCGTCAACTTATTGATTTTTCTGCACGCTCATGCAAAGGAGCTACTATTTTCTTTGTTTCCAGTATAGGAACAATTGCCCAATGGAACTTATACAACGAGGGACTAGTACCGGAGAAGATTGCTGAAAACTGGAACATATCACAAGAAATGGGCTACGCGGAATCAAAGTATCTTGCGGAACGGATGCTAGACGAAGCTTCCAAGATAGCGGGTATTCCAACCACTATCTGTAGAACTGGTCAAATAGCAGGACCCACTACAGCACATGGTGTTTGGAATCGAGGGGAGTGGCTGCCAACTCTCATCGCAAGCTCTATACATCTTCAGATGATTCCGGATAGTTTGGGTCCAATGGACACAATCGATTGGATCCCAGTTGATATATTGAGTCGAATCATGGTGGATTTGATTCAAGAGCCAAACTGTACGCCGCTTGACATCACTCCACCTCCAAGTCCCTCCAGGACAGACGCCGCGGCGGGCACAAATGGTCTTTCCCAGATCAAGGCGCCTGGCAGTAGGATTTTCCACGCTGTCAATCCATCCACTACCACTTGGAAAATGTATCTTCCTACGATTGAGCGATACATACGCACTAGACTCGAGGTTGTCTCGCTAGATACATGGGTAAATGCATTGAAGTCAAGTGCATCGAAGTCTGAAGATTTCGTAGCGAATCCTGGTCTGAAACTTCTTGACTTCTTCACCAGTCTCGTTGAATCAGGAAAACAGCCAACCTTGGAAACCTGCGAAACGATCAAAAGTAGCCCGACTATGGCAGAAATGAGTGCGGTGACTGAAGCGTGGATGGAAACGTGGATGAAACAGTGGGACTTTTAGACTTAGATCCATTCGTTATTGATCTTGTTACTATTGTTTGCAAGTTCAATATAGGAAGTATAATGTAGTCATTATTTCTCATAAACCATCCGATTCTTAATTGCCCCAATTCCAGTGACAGATACCTCCACCACGTCACCATCCTTTAGGAATCCGTCTTTGTGAAATAAACCAACACCAGAAGGCGTACCAGTCATGATAGCGGTACCCGTGCGCAAGGTGGTCCCTCTACTCAAATGGGCAATAATCTGTTTGATGTTCCAGATCATATCACTAGTATTAGTCTCCTGTCTGATCTCGCCGTTGACCTTGGTAACATAATCCAATTTCTGGGGATCGGGAATGATCGAAGTTGACACTATACAGGGACCGATGGGCGCAAAGCGATCGAATGATTTGGCATAACCAAACTGCCCACCAGAGTTGGGGGGAAGTTGAAAGTTTCTCGCAGAAACATCGTTTCCAACTGTGTAACCCAATACATATTCCAATGCTTTATCTTCAGGTATGTTTTTGCCATCTTTGCCAATAACGACCGTCAATTCGCCTTCATAGTCAAGTTGGGATTGGGCATCCACATGGACGAGCACATCATCGTGTGGACCGGTCAGAGCATCCGCAGGCTTCGTGAATACAACAGGATACTTTGCTATCGGCAGCTTGTTGGAGAACACAAGTCAGTAATTAATGGTGATGCAACTAGAAAATTAATTAACTCACATCAGCTTCCTTCGCATGCTGTCCATAGTTTAGGCCGATACATGGCATAAGGGGGGTGGTTTCCAGTGGGCAAAGTAACTGTATCAATAATTAGGTCTCTTGATAGCACCAAGAGTGGAGCTAATGGGATGTCAACCTTTTTAACAGTGGCTGTTCCGTCGCCTTTTGAAAAACCCGAAGAGATATCGCCTTTCAGAATCTGTATTTTTGCGCCATCGATCCCCTCACTTGGAAATTCGTATGGGACATTTCCGTAATGAATCTTTCCCTCATCATCCTCGAAACGAACCAGTCTGTCGAATGCCATGTTGTTGTGCTTGGGCTACGTCACGAAAACAAATGGCACAAGTATTTGATACTATTGACGATTTATGTTTATAGCTGAGATAGAATAAATGTCTCTTGTGGATCGATATTTGGCATTATTTCGTGATCCAGGAATGGGCGAGCGGAAGAGTGCAAAGGTGGGGTTGTGGAAGAGCTCTGGCAAAACACCCCTACGAAGTACGGCAAACGGGGAAAGTCATGCAGGGCCGTGATTTTTCTTCGCTTAAAGATAACCGGGAAACCCCTTCCCCTGAACCCCTGACCGTGCAAAGCCCGATTAATCATCAGCCAATTCACGGGACTTGGAACAAGTTTTTACACCGAGAGCGCCGACCCCAGAAACCCCGCCAGCCCTACCCCGTGGGGTAGCTCCACATGGGGACATCAGATCTAGATCGGTAGAATTAACAAGGGTAATAAGTATGACCATGCATCCTGATGTCAAGCAATGTATTTTTGGTCTCCGACATATGCTCCTTGTCAGTCTCCTGCACACTACTAAAATATACAATACTACTTGCCTCATTGTCGCATTAGTTTAAATTCTCCTTCTCCATCATGGGTCTTGGTGTACTTGATAATCACAAGCTTGAGCATGTTCCTGGGACCGTCTTTCTCAATGAAGCCGGCAGCCTCGATCTTGATATCGCAGTTGAGGCAGGGAGCCACCTAGCCGCAGGACTAAAGCATGATAAGACAATCATTCTTATCCCCCAGGTTTGTCACTTGGCATGGAATTATGTCTCACTTTTTCTCTAAGTCCTACCTAGCCTTCAGATTCTCCCGACGACCCCCTGAACTGGTCAAAATGGTACCGTAACCTCGAATTGAAGAATTGAAACTTAGCTTACGAGTTGTAGGAGAAAAGAACTCTTTACAGCTGCATTTGTCTTCTCGTGTGGAGCAGTGGGTGGTAGGTTTGCACATTCTCTATTCATGCGGTATCCTAATATGAACAGCTGTGGGTCCACTGCTATCTACTGCTGCAGTTCCACTCGCTGAAGGATATCATTCCTCCATTGGGACATTCACGTCAAAGTACAACGGTGTACTGTTAGGTTGTGTAGCAATCTCCAGTCTTCTGTCCAACTCCCTCGCCGTTAAGTTTGGAAAGCGGCCGGTCTACCTTACAGCCTGCATCCTCCTTGTAGCTGGCAATTTTTGGGGTGCTGCATCGACATCTTTGAGTTCTTTGACTGGTTCGCGTGCTTTGACCGGGCTTGGCGTGTAAGTCACATAATTCTCTCGATTTTGCCAAAGCCGGACTAATTCATAAATAGAGGACCGTGGGAGGCATTGATTCCAGCTAGTATTGCTGATGTGTGGTTTGTTCACCAGCGCGGTTTCAGAATCGCATTGTTTAACCTGGGAATCTTCGGCGGAATCAATCTGAACAGTCCAATTGCTGGAACCATCATACAAAACTACGGATGGCGAGTTTGCAGTTATGCAATGGCTGGTGCCTTCGTGCTTCAAACAATACTTGTGTTCTTCTTTATGCCCGAGACAGCATATCATCGACCGGAAATCCTGAATCTCGACACCGCTTCCCGGGATAATCTGCCAGACGCAGCCCAAGAATTGAAAGACGAGAAGGCAGAGCATGTGGAAATGACGCCTGGAAATGGAAATACGAATGGAAGCATAGTCGGTCAAAGTAAAAAGGTCCTTTCCTCGCCCAAGGAATTTTTACCATGGTCAGGTTATAGCCATGAGGTGAATCTGTTTTGGATTACGCTACGTCCCTTCCGCCTTGTTACATCAGTCGCCATTGTCTACGGAATCGTTATATTCACTACTGCTATTTCCTGGCTTGTTATGATCGCTATCACTATTTCACTAATATTCTCTTCGCCTCCTTATAATTTCTCGGTGTCCCAAGTTGGTCTAACAAACCTTTCGGGGTTTGTTGCTTCTGTGCTTGGAACCTTGGTTGCTCAGCCGCTCTCGGATGGTCTGGCCGTGTATATGTCAAAACGAAATCAAGGTGTTTATGGTAAGATAGCCCCTCTCTATATTGATCTATTCTAATACAATACTAGAACCGGAATTTCGCCTGCCCATCGTTATATTTTACTTCCTTTTCACTGGAGTGGGATTTTTTGTCTGGGGAGAGGCTTCGTATAGACAAGAGCCTTGGCCAGTGCCAGTTATCGTTGGGTTGGGTATGATCAACTTTGGGATTCAGCTTAGCACAACCGGTGTGCTGGCTTACATGGTAGATTCTCACAGAGAGTTGGCTGGTGAGTCCTTCGCTTTATTGGGATTTGTCTCTAAGACATTTGCTATGGGCCTCGCATTCTACATTAGCGACTGGCTCCTTACCTCTGGGATCCGGAATGCATTTTTTACGTTGGGCGGGATTACGACAGGGTTAACGTTGCTGACTATTCCCATGTATATCTTTGGGAAGAGGCTTCGAAGTTGGCATCATCTTCACTTTCCTATTCATTGAGATAGGAATGTTCGCGGGAAATTAGATCATTGAGATTTCTTTTACTGCTATCAAGCCGTGGGACTGAACTTGCAGGCTGTTGAGAGAAGTCTGGGAACAACAGAAATCAATAGTTACACCTAATTTATTATCACTTTACTCGTAGTAAAATTTAATGCTCTATAACCCATCATGCAAATAAGAATAAGTGAAACATAATAATAGTTGATACAAATTGAAGCTACATTATGAGCATATTCAAGCGCCTAGACTCCTCTGCGTGCGCGGAGCAAAATTTGTTATTCTTCATCCAAATTCCCCGTGTCTATGTGAAGGCAAAATGGCGAGGCCCGCGTTTGGCAGATACACCGAAGCAAATTTGTGCTGCAGGTAAAATGTTTTAGTTCAGTTTCCCGGGCTCCGACAGGCAAACCATGTCCGCTCCGGTCAGACGTTACCGAATATCGGGGAATCCTATAGTTGTGGATCGTTAATAGCTGTTATATGATGCAAAAGCTCCAACAATTAAAACTCTATCAATATTACAGACTCATCTTGCAAACATAACTTTATTACACATAAAAATGGATGTCAATACAAACAATGGGAACTCAGTTCCAGCTCATGACGATGCAAAAATCGACTATAAAATACCCAAAGAATGCAAAGCTGGTGTCGTGGTTAACGAAGGGCCGAATTTCAGTGTCAGAGTTGAAATGGTCCCAGTTCCTGACCCCGCTCCGGACGAAGTTCTTATACGACTTAATGTGACTGGAATCTGCTTTTCAGACATCCACTTTATGGCCGGTGACCTCGATCTCCCAGCAATGTCAGAGTTTGGGGTGCGATCGCCTGGTCATGAAGGTGCAGGCGTAGTGGTTAAGATTGGCGCAAATGTCAACAATTGGAAAGTTGGACAGAGAGCGGGTTTGAAACCGGTATGGTCTACTTGTGGGAACTGCACTTTATGTTGGAGTGGAAAGGAGGCACATTGCCCGCATTCTATACACACGGGTATTATGCGAGCCGGCAGTTACCAGGTATGTCATGACTTTGATTCCCCCACCCCCCCCAGGCCCCCCTCTCCCAGTCCCATGTTGCTCTTCCGGATCGATCTATGCATGCGTTTTCACAACTAATTGTAAAAGCAATACGTCGTATCGCCCGCTCGATACACTGCTCCAATACCGGATGGCGTGAGTGATTATCTAGCAGCACCGATTATGTGCTCTGCGAGCACGATCCATCGTTCTCTTGTTGAGGCAAATTTTCAACCAGGAAACTGGGTTGTGGTTAGTCAGTCTTGTTAGAAAATCGAAAATAATGCTTACATGAAATAGTTTCCAGGAGGTGGAGGAGGAGTAGGCATCCAAGGCGTGCAGGTTGCAAAGGCTTTTGGTCTGAGACCGATAGTCATTGATGCTGGTGTTGAAAAGAAACAACTCAGCCTCTCATGTGGTGCTGAAGCTTATGTCGACTTCAAAGAAACAAAGGATTGTGCTGAAGAAGTGATACGAATCGCGGATGGAATAGGTGCTCATGGAGTCGTCGTCACCGCGCCATCAGCATATGCTACAGCAACAACTCTGGTTGGTACTAGAATTGGAGCCAAGATTATGTGCATTGGGCTACGTGAGTAACGCACCAGATGTTTTTATCGACTTCAACTGATATAAAGTAGCGCCAAAAGGATCAGTGATATTTGGCTGTGAGCCTTCGAAATATTGCTTTCAGAATTTGACGATATCAGGTACATTGGTAAGCAATATGATGGACATATCGCAATCTCTTGATTTAGCCCGGAGAGGTTTGCTGATGCCGGTTTATACTGTGTATGGCATTGATGACTTACCCAAAGCTGTGGAGAAGCTACGTAGGGGGGAGGTTGTGGGAAGGGCAGTTGTAGATTTTAATAAATAAGACAGTGTAGTTATTGTGGAAAGTAGAAAGTTCCTAACGGGAGTAGAATTATTTACTTAACTATGCTTAATTCTAAAGCTGAATTAGACGAAATCACTGCTCATCACCCAAAAGCGTTAGGGATATTTGATTAAAACTATCATGCCTCTTAAGTAAAGTAATATGTTTCTTAGTGAATCACAGTTTTAGTACTAATCATTCTTTTAATTACAATCGTCATAAGTTCTATTTCTTTATTCGACCACCTATAGAGAACTTTACAGTGCCTATACCAACAAACCCATTTCCGTCCTTTCCCTCTTTATGAAGCTTACATGGACTTCCGTGGAAGGTACCATCAAGATCATCATTTTATACCGCAACTCTGACTGTGGAGTACTAAGCGCAGGAAAAGTCTGGAACAGCCTTGAAAGGATATAGGTCATCTCTGCATTGGCAAAGGGCATTCCTACACAAACACGTGGCCCTCCACTGAATGGACTGGATCGGAAGATGTTAGCGAACCTTCAGAACTTCAAATAAAAAAACTCACAAATAGGTCCAAGGTTGACGAGTGCCATTGGTTTCAAGCCATCGTTCAGGTCTGAATTCAGCTGCATCAGGACCCCAAAATTCCTCTCTCCGGTGCATGCTATTTGCTGAATAGTACAACTCCGTATCTTCAATCCATTAGCTAAGTTATTATGGGTCGAAGGTTTTGAAACAGATGATAGATACATACCCTTCAACACAGCAACAGGGCCCCCATTTTTGCCACCTACTGGAAGAGTAAGGTCTGCAAGTGCACTCTTGCGAGTATAGGGTAGAATTGGCCATAGTCTGAGAGTTTCATTTATGCAAGCTTTGATGTATTTCAGTTCTTTCATCTGCTCATAGCTTGGTCTTCCATCCAGCCCTATAAGTTCGAGCACCTCTTGTCGGGCCTTTTTGTAAATCTCAGGTCGCTGGGCCAGCGCGTGTAGACAGTTCCTGCAGTGAAGTTTAGAAAGTAATAACACGGGTTACAGGAAACTCACGTTAAAGTCAGAGCTGCTGTGTCACGACCACCAAGGACAACAGTCATCAAGTGACCTCGAATCTCCTACAACAAAATGTGAGTATCTGGTGTAAGATTGATGTCTGGATCGGTTTGCATACCTCCCTGTCTAGAGTATCTTCGGTTATTGCATCCAAGAAACTATCGCCCAATTTCTCGCCAGCCTTTCTTCTTTGTATAGCCGCATCGATATGCGGATATGTAACCCCATTCAACACAGCCATAGCTCTATCAAGAGGTTGTTGGGGAATAATCCACCTCCACAACCCACCTGCACGTGCACGGGCATCCATAATTTCAAAAACAGTATCCCAAGCATGTGCAAATTGATTGACTGGGTTTTCGACTGAGTTTTCGTCAGTTCCAAGAAGGAACCCCATAGAAGTATCCAGAGTGAAGCGATGTATCAAGTCCAGAATTGGCGTTGGCTTCCCTTCATCTGCAGAAACATATCTTATCAACCTCTGAACATGATATTCAAAGACATCCAAGTCCGCGAGTTTGTTCCGCGTGAATTGCTTCCTCAGGGATGCACGAGCGGATTTCCATTTTGCCTAGGGCATAAATTGAGCATAATTATGACCAAAAGAGAAGAAAACATCTTACCCCATCTAGGTTGAACACACTATCCCCTAAGAACTGAACCCATTGCTCATGGAATACATGCCCAATTCCAACTTTTCCAGACATGGCACCTTCGGATAGAATATACCTAACATTTTCTGGCTCATCAGTGAAGATTGCATTGGCGCCAAACGCCGAAAACTTAGAGAGGTCTTAGGTCAGCCAGTTTCTTCTGCGTGCATGTCAAAGTCTCAAGTATTTAGATTAACTTACTAGCAATGTACGACCATACTTGTCCCACCAAGTTGGCCAGAGTTCAATAAATTCGTTTCTCTTGGCTTTCAATCCAATATATATGAATCGTCCGATGCCTTAAGGTATGTAAGCAAATATTCATCGGCTTCCTTGAATTTTCAAAGCTACTCACCAAATGGAATGTGGTAGGCATTAGGTGGTTCGGGACAATACTCGCCTAGTGCCTTGATTCTCTGTTGATGCTTATACTTTCTAAACACAACGAGCAGCAGGGCTACTACAGAACATATCCAATACACCAACATGTTGATTCGGGGAAAATAAGTAAACAAGAAACAATAAACTAATTTCTTTGTGTACTTTTAGATACTGTGGCCTCTTACTAAATGAATGACCTGGATTGTTGTCTAGTATACCCTTATTAGTTACTATGTAAGATTTGCATTACTAGGCGATGGCGGGGAAGACTGAGTTCTCCGAAACTCCGGACAGCTGCAGCTGACTTTTGAAGCCACAAGCCCCACCCCGTACCATACCGTGCACGTCGTGAAACCACGGCATTCAACCACGGACTTCACGGCCTTCATCGCCGTATAGCTGTGCGGACAGGTAGCTTTGCCAAGGGTTGTATGACGGTATTTCCAGGCTAGCCCGAGATCTTCGGCTGGGCCCCTATTGACGCTTGCAGTTGTGAATTGAATTCTATTAAGAGACATCAAACTTACATTAGAACGATCCGGAGTGATAATAATTAAACACCTTCAAGACAACCATTCGGTATCGGAAGATTTCCGCAACAATTTCAAACGATCAGCAACTATGGAAGTATGTGACATCTAATTCTATTCTAGGCTTTATTGGTTCTAATAACTAATGCACATCTTACATTTCAGTCTCTTCACCAACACGACGTACCAGTTCTGGTCTGTGGTGCCGGTCCTGTAGGATTAATTACGGCACTAAAGTTAGCCCACCATGGCATTCGATGCATGCTCATTGAGCGTAATTTCGAAACGACAAAATGGCCAAAAATGGACATTACTAACGTGCGGAGCATGGAGCTATTGCGTACACTGAACTTGACAGAAGAGCTCAAAGAAATAGGCATGATTACCTGTTTTAAACACCTGACTCGGCTTTCTAACGTTCGTAGCTGTTCCGCCGAATTACTCGTTAGACGTGATATTCAGCACGGGCTTGGGTGACGGAGGAGAGAAAATCGCGACATGGGTAAGTGATCATGACATGCTCTAAATAGTTTCCTACTAATCTCCAATAACTTTCCAGGATCTTCCTTCCCCAGATGCATGGAGGGAAAGAATCAGAACACAAAATGATGGCTCTATGCCTCGAGAATCGTATCTGAGATGTTCACAGGTACTTTTTGAGGCTTGGCTCAAGCCAATCTGCCAAAAGAATCCGTTGATACAGACCCATTTCGGCTATAAGTTCGAAGAACTCAAAGAAGAAGATGATTTTGTTATCAGCACACTCACTGATCTAGAATCCGATAAAAAGATTATGGTCAAGAGCAAATATGTTGTGGCCTGCGACGGAGCAGGGAGTCGTGTAAGGAAATCAACTGGCCTAAAGATTACAGGAGGACCGGTGTATGTTTCTGTCTTTGGTGAGGTACCTTGACTCAAGATGCTAATTATCCGACAGGCCAATATCCCAGTATCTAGTCCACTTCAAATCTCGTGATCTCACCAGGCTGCAATCCCAGGGCCAATTCTGGCACATCTTCTTTACTGGTGGTGGTGCAATCATCTCACAAGATGAGGATGAGATCTGGACGGTCCATTTGCCTTTGCCTTTGGAAGAAGATACCGATAAAATAGACCCGTATGAGGTGGTTTACAAGCTCCTTGGCTCCAATACTGGAAGATTTCCTATAAAGATCGACGAGATTCTAGTGAAAAGTGTTTGGAGACCAAATCTGGTTGTCGCGGATGAATACAGAACAAAGAAGGGGCGGGTATTTTTGTGTGGGGATTCTGGTGAGTAATTAACCATGATTAATATGGAACTTGATTACTGATAACCCTCGTTTATAGCCCACCAGAATATCCCAACAGGTGGTTATGGCATGAATATGGGAGTTGGAGACGCTTATGATATTGGATGGAAGTTAGCAGCAGTCCTGAGAGGTTTTGGAGGTGAACACCTGCTTGACTCTTACGACTATGAAAGACGCCCGGTTGCGCTTCGTAATGTCGAACGCTCTGGCCAACACCAATCTGTTCACTGGGAGTATTGCAATTGGGTACAACAGGAAGGTTCAAAGACAGTACTGTCTCAGGGGCAAGATGGAAAAGAGCTTAAGAAGAAAATCAAAGATTGGGTCGAGAAGCGGGATGGTGAAAACAAGGATCATGGGATTGAGATGGGTTACCGTCATACTGGGTCTCCTATAGTCCTTGTCAACCCGGAAGAGCGAGAACCAGAGTGGAATGTCCGGGATTATGTTCCATCAACTTGGCCCGGGAATCGTGCCCCTCATGTTTTTCTCAAGGATGGCAACACAAGCATATTTGACCTGTATGGTCCAGACTACACAATAGTGGATTTCACGACTTCTGGAGCAGGTTCGGCAGCGTTCTTCAAGGCGTCACAAAGACTCGGCATTCCGGTCAAGGTTGTACACCTTCCAACTGAGGACCACGTTTGCGAAGTTTGGGGTCGAAAGCTGGTCCTGATTCGGCCGGATGGCTTTGTTGCATGGCGAAGTTTGCCCAGCAAGGAAGAGGTTTGTCCAAATAACAAACAGATCGATGAGATCCTCTTGGTTGCCGTGGGTCAGCATTGTGTACCAGACTATTCCAAGGCTCAGTATGTCGGCGAGAAGACTTCTCAGACTACATCCTATCACGAAGTCAAGACAGCCCCTTTCACTGCGACAGTTGGTAATGTCACCCAAGATATGGGAAGCATTCGAAAGATGGCAGCATTCCAAACCTAGATTTCTATGTAGTTGGTGATCAAAATATAATTCTCCTTTCAAAATTTAACCTCATACGGGGGAAGGGGTTTGATCAGAGACAGTGTAGATGTATGCGAGGAAGTGAATAGCATATCTAGGCTTCAAATCTCATTAACGTGAAGTGAAATTTAACCATATTATAACCATTTCACTTAGTCTTTTTATTGGTAAATCAACTTGGCATGTCTCATGATTATCACCAAGTGGAAAGTTGACTTTGTAACTGATTTCTTAATTTGTACAAATCTTTGATCACAGATTTGCTGTAACCTCTGTAGTAACATTGACTACTACTTTGCCCCAAGAAGCGCGCTTCTGCAACAAATGCAATGCATGTCCCACTGTGCTCAAACCTTCAAGCTCTACCTTGTCTTGTGGTTGATACACAATACTTCTAAATTTCTTATCCGCAATGAGTTTGAACAACCTGTCCCATATTTTGGGTATGGTATGAGGCTCATTTGTAGAGTATGCTCCCCAGTGTAACCCCACGATACTTATATTCTTCAGCAAAACTCGATTTGCCTTTATACTTTCGATGTCGCCTCCAACAAACCCAACAACAACTACTCTGGCACCAAAAGCTACACACTTTAAGCTTTGTGAGATGAGTCCGACAGTATCCCAGACCACATCGACACCATGGTTTCCAGATACCTTCATAGCCTCTTCATCCCAATTGGGAAACTTCAGGTAATCTATAACATGGTCTGCGCCATAGCTCTTGCAAATTTGGATGTTAGAAGATCCACTCGAAGTTGCAATGACATGCGCACCAAGTGCCTTCGCAACCTGAATCGCGGATAGACCAACACCACCAGCTGCGCCATGGATTAGAACCCAGTCACCTAGTAATATGTGTTAACGACCATTTGGTGGTTACTATGCTGGGGTCGATTGTCATACCCTTCTGTACATTAGCCCTCAATGTCAACCCAGCAACACTCGTGGGACCAGTCAAATAGAGCGCTGCAGCGTCTTGAAACGACCACCCATCAGGAATCAATTGGAGTTGGGTTTCGGGAACAGATACTTTTGTAGCAAAAGCTCCCTGTTCGGCCCCAAACACTCGATCTCCCTTATTGAACTTGTTGAAACGCTTGTCGTCCGGAACAGACACTATGACGCCAGAAAATTCCGACCCAGCGATCCAGGGAAGCGTAGGTTGCTACACAGAACAACTGTCAATTTACTTATAACTTGGCATAGAGACATGAGACGCTTACATTTTGGTACTTCCCGCGGATTTGAAGAAGATCAAAGAAATTCATGCCGCAAGCGTAGATGTCAATGAGATATTCATTTGACTTGGGAATTGGATCTCGAACATAGGATGCTGTGAGCTGAGAAGGGCCCTATTCATTGAGAATTAGAGATTATGAATCACCTCTACAGCAGACAATATTACCTCAACTATACTTGAAAGTTGGATAGCGTGCATGTCGAAAGATTCAACGTAGGGTTTAGAAGTAAATGAACGGAAGTAACCAGCCAAATAGCTTTAGTTTTTTTTGAAAGGCAACTTTATTCTTCTAAAGGCTCTAGACGAATTCCACTAGGTTTTTAGAAATCAAAATGCTTCGTATAAAGGCGTTGTGGTTGAGTGGAGTTGATGGTCAGCCAATAGGATGGGCCTACTAAATACAGTGCGATCTACCGGCAAAAGGGGTACTGGAGAAAGTTGAAATGCATCGGTTCAGTTCGCGACATAAAAGTAAAAAGAATAGCCCGAATATCATAACTAATAAATGGAAACTCCTTGCGACTTCATCGCGGAAATCCGCGCCCGGCTAAACGCCAGTCTCCCGGAGTACAGACCGGGTTTTCCACCCCGCCCACTCTTCGAATTGCCGAAACCACAATGCCGCGGCTTCACACAGGCCCAAGGGCTTCCATTATCAAACTCAGAGCGGGGTGGCAACAAACAAACCACACCCATTTGTATCTGAACCACGAAAAACTAAACTCGCAATCCGAAAGCGCTGGATTCTGAAATTAATTCTGTCCACTACTGTGTCTTCTTTTTATGGTATCTTGTACCTCCTCTCTTTGCCCCTATTATACCTGATTCCTCAGGCGGCCACTAGGAAATCCGCACGTTAAGAGAGAGTCTGTATTAAACCTTATACTTCCCTACACTGCGGTCAAAATGGTGTACAAATCTGCTGAGCCTCCCATCAATGGCAAGATCGCCCCTGAAACAGGAAGATAAGGTAGCGCTAACTGTCTAAAGCACCATCGGATGAAACTATTTGGAGTTGGCTCTTTGACAGCAAAGAGTCGCCATTGACCAAATACGCTACTTCTGAGATTAAAGGTTTCACCAATGTCACCACAAAGGAACGCCTCAGCTATCTCGATGTAAAAGCATACTCAACATGGCTCTCTTCAGCTTTGAGCAAGAGATGCGGCATGGTTGCAAAAGACGTAATTGTGATCTTCAGCCCAAATACTATTTGGTATCCGGTAGCCATGTTTGGCGTTTCGCGACTGGGTGGGGTTATTTCTGGAGCCTCCCCAGCGTATAATGTGGAAGAGATGACTATAGCGCTTAAGGTAGCCAATGCAAAGTTTTTGCTTACTGTGCCCTCCGGGATAGAAGTTGCGGAAGCATCAGCGCAAAAGAGTGGAATTCCAAAGAAAAACATAATACTTCTCGAAGGCAAAGTCGAAGGCTATCAGAACTTGATGCAACTGATTCATATTGGAAAGGAGCTCGGTATTTCAGGACAGGTTCAGAGGTTCATGTATTCTGGTGTTCAGACCGGCGCGAATGTTTGCGCTTTTCTTGGTTTTACAAGTGGAACTACTGGTATCCCGAAAGCTGTGCGTATATTACCCTCATGACCCGCGTAAATCAAGCAAACAAAACTGACTCCAGGATTGAGGTCATGATATCACACCGAAATGTAATAGCGCAGTGTTTACAAGTCCAAGCTGTGACTCCCTTGGACCATAAAAAGACTTTAGCAGCTCTACCGCTATACCACATAACGGGACTTGTCCACATCTTGCACCTACCAATCCTACTCAATGCCGAAGTCTTCATGCTCCCATCTTTCAGCCTGGAGAGTATGCTCGACACCGTCACCCAGAACAAGATCGAAGAGCTCCTTCTCGTTCCTCCAATTTTGATTCGTATGGTGCACGATCCTATAGTAGATCGCTACAATCTGCAACATATTCGTCGGTTCTCTACCGGCGCTGCCCCGATTAGTGGGGAGATTATCGAACTTCTTAAGAGCAAATTCCCTCAAACCGGATTCAAGCAACAGTATGGCATGACGGAGAGTTGCAGTTGTATTACCTCCCATACACCGAATACATACGACTACAAATTTGCCAAGATGGTTGGAACAGCAATGCCGTCAACGGAGCTCAAGGTAGTGGATTCGAATGATAAAGAAGTAAATACTGGTGAGCCAGGAGAACTCTTAGCCAGAGGCCCTCAGATCACAATGGGGTACCTTGAGAACGAGGAGGCAACAAGGCAGAGCTTTACTCGTGATGGATTTTTGAGGACTGGAGACGAAGCGATTATTGACGAGCATGGCATGGTTACTATTACAGATCGCATCAAGGAGATGATCAAAGTCAAAGGAATAGCGGTTGCCCCCGCAGAACTCGAAGATTTGTTATTGGGGCATCCGCTAGTTGATGATGTTGCGGTTGTCGGAATTCCTGATCCATTTGCGGGAGAGAGGCCGAAGGCATTTGTTGTGAGGAAGCAAGTGGATATACAACAAGAGACAAAGCTGGTAAAAGAACTTGTTGATTATGTGAGTAGTAGGAAGGCGAGGCATAAGTGGATTCGAGAAGTTGAGTTCCTGGAGGCCATTCCTAAATCAGCAAGTGGGAAGATCCTGAGAAAAGAGTTGAGGAAGAGGAACGTCAAAGAACAGATTATTAAGTCAAAGTTATAAGAATTGACTTGCTTGCTCATCGTTAGTTTCTTCTTGAAACGTATAAGTTGATGCAAATGTTTTTGTAAAGTCCGCAGCCCAACGATGATTAAACCTAAAAGCCTTCGGTTGCCTACGAGCAATTATCCTCCTGCGGTTTCGTTCTTTCGAGAGCAGATAGAAAATATGTAGCCTTTGAGGAAATTAGAGGCGAGCCAACTATTAAACTCTAGTAGCTATTTTAAGAGATCGTACTTCTAGGTTCTCACTTTGTCTCTTCTAGGACTCGGGGGAACTTTTTAAGTGCGAAAGGATGCGCAATAATATATAGGGCTTCACATTAGTTATTACGGCATTAGTAGACTTTTTATTGGATGATTTTATCTATGCAGTCTCTATTAAAAGCTTAAAATTTGAGAACTTAAAGTTCCCCGAGTAGGGTGGGCGAAACCTACACATAGGCAACATCAAACGATTTTGCGATTTTGCGATTTTGCGATTTCGGGATTTTAGAATTTTTTATTATAATAATAGTAATTAATTAAATATATAATGCGCATC
>QGMG01000753.1:0-18875 GCA_007825325.1 Lachnellula cervina | reverse complement strand
CCACCCAAATGCAACCAAGCAATCCTAGCCTCTACAATATCTCGTCTTCATCTTCCTCTGGCAAGGTAACTGATTCCGGAACATCATCGCCTGTGTCCTTCTCAGCCACCACCCCATCGTCTACCATCCCATCCTCATCCACCCAGTCCTCATTCTCCTTCTCCAACCGTTCCGCCTCCTCCGCCTCCTTCTTTGCAAGAATCTTCTTATTCAAATCCTCCCAGGCCTTGCTCCTCTCCTGCACGTCCTCGCCCTATCCTTACTCTTCTCAACCTTCAACTCCTTTTTATCCATAAAGGCCTCAGCGCGATCGAGTCCTTTCTCTTGTCGCTTCCGCGCCTTTGAGCTCGGTACTGATTTCCGGCCATTTTTGGACTTCTTCGATATGCCTGCTCCTTGGTGGACGGCGAGGACGGAGGGACGAGAGGTTTTGGTGTTTTCTGGGGGCTTGAGGTCTTTGAGGGACTTGTCGAGGTCGATGCCAGGGGAGGATGCTCGTTTTGCGGCGCGGGAGTGGATTGATGCCGCTGTTTTATGTCAGGATCTGGTCTGAACTATAACTTAATGAAGTACTTACGAGTCTTCTTCTTGTTGGGCGCTGTTTTTCCCATTGTGAATATTGTGTGAAATTATGCTGTTCGTTGTCTCAATGTGGTGGGGGTGGGGTTGTAAATAAATTTATTTTAAACGGCGAAACCTCGGTTAAGTAAGATAAGACAAGTACAAGGGTACCTAGGTATAAACTCAACCTCATTCCAACTTCTGATCTCAGCAAAACCAGCTTCATACACCTCGCCACAAAACGCTTCCGTACCTTTTACACGATTTTTACCACAGCGTAGACTTCCACATGGGTTATTACCATGCAGCCCTACGGAAAAAAAATACAGGATCTGTTCGACGGTGATCCAGACATCGAATACCATCAAGACTACCAAGCAGGCAGATCGCCTCTGTACACACGCATAAGCTTCATACTTCCCATCCTACTGTGCTGTGTCCCTATCGTATATCAATTCCTCCAGATTCTCGACTACGATCTCCTGCCTCTCCCCGAGCTGCTCTGGAACTGCATCGTATACCTTACACCCACACGAGTCCTCGATGCGATTGAGAACTACCAAAGCCCGCTGCGCATCTCGAATCCGGCGCTGAAACACATCCCCCGGACTCATGCCGCAAAGAGCGAAGCCATGCGGCGCATACTGGGGCTGGATGTACCAGGCGGGATCATAGAAACCGTAGCCCAGGCTTCGAGGAGGCGATTGTCAACGTTACCCGGTATCAATATCGCATCTGGCGGGACAGATGGACGGCCTGCGGGGTTAGGAAATTGGGATAATTCATGTTATCAGAACAGCGTCCTCCAAGGGCTGGCGTCGCTGGACTCGCTTTCAGAATATCTCACCAATCCGGCTCTTGAGGAAAGAGGACGCGAGGAAGATAATATGAACATGGCAGAGGCGTTGAGGAGCTTGATCGCTACACTTAATGATCCGGAGAACAATGGGAAGAGAATATGGACCCCAGCTACGCTGAAGAATATGAGTAGTTGGCAACAGCAGGATGCGCAGGAGTACTTTTCGAAGGTTCTGGATGAGATAGATAAGGAGGTTGGGCAGGCTGCGAAGGTGACTAGGAGGTTGAAGGGCTTTGAGTCGGAAGATTCTGATTCCTCCAGTGCGGAAGTTTCCGAAACTCCTCTTTCGATATATCGAAATCCACTTGAAGGATTAATAGCCCAGCGAGTTGGGTGTACGAGATGTGGTCACTCAGAGGGGCTGTCCATGATTCCTTTTAATTGCTTGACGGTGCCTCTTGGCAAAGCATATGGGCATGACATATCTGAGTGTCTAGACGAATACACCAAACTGGAACAGATTGAAGGTGTCGAATGTGGGAAGTGTACGCTACTCAAGGTTCAAAGACTTCTCTCATTGCTTAAGGAGCGAGCCGAGACCTCTGGAAGTGAGGAAACCCACGCATATCAACAAACTAAAGAGAGGCTGGAAATGGTCACAGAGGCACTAGAGGATGATGATTACGAGGAGAAGACGCTCAAGAAGTGTAACATCTCAAGCAAAAGCCGAGTATCTTCCACCAAATCTCGTCAAGCGGTTATAGCACGACCGCCGAAGTCACTAGCTGTGCACTTCAATCGAAGTCTTTTCGACGAAGTCACGGGGGAGCTAAGAAAAAACCACTCTGAAGTTCGTTTCCCAAAATTTCTTGACCTTGGGCCGTGGTGTTTAGGGAGCTTAGGCACCACTGTAGACGAGGTAATCGAAGAATGGCTTTTGAATCCCGACAAGCCTATGGTTGCTAGCAGTAGCCAGCCGTCGAGATTACTTGGTCCGATTTACGAATTGAAAGCTGTCGTGACACATTACGGACGGCATGAGAATGGGCATTACATATGCTACAGGAAGCATCCTTCAGGGGCAGGTGGTGAGAAGACTGAGAATCGGGATCAGTGGTGGAGGTTGAGCGATGACGATGTGATGAAGGTCAGCGAAGAGAATGTGCTTGGACAGGGTGGAGTGTTCATGTTGTTTTACGATCAAGTCGAGCCCGCGATTCCGACGTCCCCTAAAACTGCCGCTGTTGATATGCCCCACTCTTTTAATTCTACGGTTCCAGCTTCAGTTGAGCCTGTTTCGACGAAAGGCGTCGAGGTTGCTGAGCCCGAAGGATCGCAATCCCCAGCCAACACAGTTCTCCCATATGTTGACGACAAAGCCATTCCTCCCAGCATCGTCCCTTCTCAGCCGGTCGAACCAGTTGAATCAACACTTTCAGAGCCAACTGAGACTGTCAAAATAAAGCATATATCCTCGAACGATGTCGTCCTCGCAGCCAATATTCACCTCCCTAACCAAGACGAATCCGACCTCTCCCTCTTCGAGGACGAAGCCACTACCTCGGAAAGTGCCGCACCAGCAACCAGCGTATCTGAGTTCACCGACGAAGAAGATGAGAAGCACGATGATAATTATCACCCCGCAAAGGCAATCGTAGTACCTCCCTATATCCCCCAAACGGGTGGGAAGAAGGGCTCTACTGGAAGTTTAGAAGGGTCTACGGGGAGTTTGTTGATGGTTTAGGTAATAATGATTTTGGTTCACACCAGTGGTTTTGCATCTTTATTCATTGTTCCACAGCGATGGAGTTTGGGGCGGGTTTTGGTATCGGGATATTGTATATGGGGCGAGGTTTATTGTGCTTTGACGAGACGGACGTTATGAGAGATGATTGATATACATATGTTGAAAGGACAGCGCAGTGCTTGGTTTAGGTGCCGGCGTAGATACTCAATTTTGGTGAGTACTGTACGCCGAATGAATGCAAGGCTCAATTACATTCTCAAGTTCATTTATACGCGGTAATCTCCGCCTTTGATCAGCGATGTTTTATTCCCCGTCTCGCATACATCAGTAAAGCTAAGCCTTGAGTGGTTGTCTGTATTGTCAGGGCGTAGGGCACAGCTCCTAGGGCTCTAGGCAGCCTGTTTGGAGATCCATTCGGTGGAAAAGGAAAGGGGATCGCTGAAAGGTTTTGCCGCGCCGCCAAGGTGCCAAGACGCAAAGGGTTGGGCAACTTTACTGTAGCAGCTTGGCTTTTTTGCTATATATGTAACGAAATAAGCGTTTTGTCCATCCAACGGGTGTACTGGGTTGTTTCTCATATCGTCGGTATGGGCAGGGGTGATAGCCTGTCGCGTGCTTCCAGTATGTCATAACAACATTGGTTTCCTTAGAGGCCGGGGCCACCGAGCAATACTCGCGACCTTTTGCCATTTTAATTGTTGATTTTTGTTATGTTTCCTGATAGGGAATCTCTTGCGGATTACTAGAGGGGTTTTTCCTGTCTTTTTTTGCCAATTTTAGTTTTCTGCATGGGCAATAATTCAATTGAATTAAATTTAGCCGAGGTGGCGGGCGATAGTTATAAAAGGGAAAGAGGTATGGGGGGGATGCTTCGTAGAAAAGCACCCGCGTTTATCTACTTTCATAGCGTGTCGCTATGAGAGTAGATACTGGAGTGTGCTGCTCGACCTTGTTAATAAAACACACCACAATCAGGTTCGTTGCGCCAGATGAGAAGCCATTATGCATTTGCTTTTGTTGTGAGTACCTAACATCACTGCTCCTGTATGCACAAGGCGTACATCCTTCTTGGCTTTTCTGCTCAGTCAACTGGGCCACTGAAGCTTAAGTCCTCCACCAGCTCGTTGATCATCTCCTCCCTCTCTTCCGGTGGGCACTTCTTGATACTCCACGCCAAATTGGTTTCCGCAATTCGCCAAGTAGTCCACAAAAGAACGAATGCCATCGCAAGGCGCCCACCGGTAATGAGGAGAGTGATGAACCAGGGCATGCAATAGCAGGATTGGGTGTTGTGGCAGAGGAGGCCGTCTGTCGACGTAGCTATCAGACATGTGGCTGATGGGGTTTGGGTCGTGGTTGGTGAGGGGGGTGGAAAGGTCATGGCTGTGAGTGGTGTGGTGTGGTATGGGTTTTGGGAGTTTTGGGAGGGGGTTCTGTTGGGGGTTTAGTACTTGGGTGTGTTTTGAGGATATATATATATGTATAGATCTACCTTCCTGGAACTGGAACTGGAATTTGGGTTATTGTATATGGTTATGGATTGCTTGTAGGTGGTACTTCTTGATGGATGGATAGCAAGTGATTTCTTGAAGTACGGTCTGATTAATATCTCTAGTCCGATGTTTGCGAGTGTATAAATGATTAACTGTGGTTGAGATGTGGACTGGCTAAGACTAGCTTAACCATTGTTGCCTTTGTCACGTCACAGAACATGAAGAATGAGACTCTAAAGCGGTTCATTAGGTGAAGCAGGTAGTAATGGTCGTGACATAATTCACAGTAAGATGAATTCAGGAAGGAGATTGACGGATGCTATGTCTTCAAATCCGTGAGAGCGTGATACGCGAAAACTCTTGTCCAACGACCCGCATTTATAATTTTCAAGTCGTGCAGGGGCTTAAAAAGTGACAAGACTGAAGCAAAAGGTGGAGGAGATATACAGTGGCCGATTTGCAATATAATAATAGGGACGATGGAGGTTATGCCTATGTACGTAGGGGAAAAGGCAGGTCGAAAATGGGGCTTAAGCGAATATGGCAAAAGTGGACGCGTCTCGACAGCTTTATGAAGTCTACTGGACATTTTATTCAGCAGAAGAAATAGATCCAGGTTGAATGTCCCATCTTGAGTAGATAATTTTACTGATGGTCCAGTGTGACGGATGGAATGTTGGATTTGTTCTAGCAGTCGCGCTGTCTGGAACCTATATGTGAACAGCTAACTTATTCTTAATAATGTTCGGAACTACACTACTTAACTTTCTTCCCTCAAACTTATTACCCAGGTAGATAACGTGCTCCGGTCAATGCGATATCCAGTGTCGGTGGCCCCCGTGTGAGAGATTCGTGATGCGCTTGGTGCCGCCTTGGCCTAGAAACTATGTAAATTGCTAGATAGCACAATATTTATTGTTTCAGAGGGAATGAGAGGTAATTGAGAGGTTGAAGAACTGAGGGTTTGAGATCCATATATTACTCCCTCAATTACTTAGAAAAGATGGGACATTCCCAAATGCTAATTGATGCCGGGACCTTACCAAACGGAGGACTGTGCTATGGAATAAAAACGGCTGGATGATGAAGCTGGGCGAGGTCGCAAGCTCGGAATAATGTCCCAAAAAGTTGTGGCACATTGTCAGGGGTTTTACAGTACAGTAGCGCCCGCTGGCCTCGCGCTAAAGAAATTCCTCAGCCTGATTAAACAGTCACCCCTCCTCCTCAGAATATAATACAACACAACACAATAAAATGCCTTCCAACGATCTACCTGCCCCTGCCCCTGCAGCTCAAGCAGAAAGCTCAACTCCAATTCAACAATCAGAAGCTCCTAAACTGACTGGCGCCGAGTTGAAGAAGCAAAAACAAGCCGAGAAAGCGGCGCGCAGAGCCCAGGCCATCCAGGGCAAGCATGTCATACCCGCAGGACCACCGCCAGCAGTTCAGAAAGGCGAGCCAAAACAGCAGAAAAGGCGGGGGTCTACTGCAGGATCAAGAGACCTGCCGATCAGACAGCCCGAGTCAAATGCAGCACCCAAACCCCCACCAGTGGAAGACAAGACTGTCGAGTTCTTTCGGCACCTGTCGAAGCCTCATAGAAAAACAATTGCTGGGACTCCAAAAGACATACACCCAGCCGCTCAAATCCTTGGAATGCAATTCAGCACCTACGTTATATGCGGTAGTACGGCGAGGCTGCTAGCAACTCTAGAAGTCTTCAAAGAGGTACGTCTGAGTCAGTCTACACTTCAAATACTCATGCTAATTTCCTCAGCTCGTCCAATCCTATGTCGTCCCTCCTCGAACCACCTTGAAGCTTCATTTCACCACCCATGTCCTCAATCCCCACATCGGCTACTTAATCTCTTTCCGTCCCCTCTCTATATCAATGGGGAACGCGATATCTTGGTTTAAGAGAGAAATATCCAAAGTCTCGATTGATCTCTCCGATGCCGAAGCAAAGAAGATGTTGTGCGACGCCATAGATGTGTATATTCGGGAACGCGTTACCTTCGCGGACCAAGCCATTGCAGCAAGTACCACGGAGAAGATCAGGGACGGGGATGTGATTCTTACATATGCGAAAAGCAGTATTGTTCAACGGTCACTGTTACAGGCGCACGAGGAAGGGAAGAAGTTCCGCGTCATCGCTGTGGACTCAAGGCCGTTGCATGAGGGGAAGAATCTAGCAGAGACTTTGGCGAATGCAGGTATTGAGGTCAAATACTGCTTGATCAACGGATTGAGCCACAACATTCAAGACGCTACGAAGGTATTACTGGGCGCCCACGCAATGATGAGTAACGGACGACTATTATCGAGGATAGGCACTGCTCTTGTTGCAATGGAAGCCAACGACGCGGAGAAACCGGTGATTGTGCTCTGCGAAACGGTTAAATTTACAGAACGTGTGGCGCTGGACTCGATTGTGCTTAATGAGATTGCTCCAGCTGACGAGTTGGTTATTCCGGGGGGTGCACTGGAGGGATGGAGGGATGTGAAGAAGCTGCAGTTGTGTAATCCGATGTATGATGTTACGCCCGCGGAGTATATCCAGATGATTGTTACAGAGTCGGGATGTGTTCCGCCAACGTCGGTGCCAGTGTTGCACAGGTTGGTGAATGAGCCTGAGATTCAGTAGAGGGTTATATTGGGGTATAGAAGGTAGCATTGGAGTTTGGCTCTCTTAGATTTGTAGGACAAGAAGAAACGGAAAATTCTCGGTAGACAGGCAGCAAAGGAATTATCAGAATATGAACAAGTACTCGATCCAAAGTCTAGCGAAACATGGCCCAAAAGAAAGAGAAAATCAATAGAGGTTGGCAAAACTAACTCCCCGCATCAACTTATAATCTCTTATTGATTGGGCGCGGAGCCTCTCTTGAGGGGGCTCTAAGAAGGAACTCAAACCCAGTTGTAGCTACAACCAGGGTTATAGTTTTT
The DNA here is from genome assembly GCA_007825325.1 of Lachnellula cervina. Classification (NCBI taxonomy): domain Eukaryota; kingdom Fungi; phylum Ascomycota; class Leotiomycetes; order Helotiales; family Lachnaceae; genus Lachnellula; species Lachnellula cervina. Next base: position 11,329 of record QGMG01000753.1, on the reverse strand, counting down.
ATGAAATGAGTGTTTGTTTTTATTATGTAGGGAGGAGTTGCGTGGAATGTGATGTGAAGAACCGCAGCAATGAACATGGTGAGATGATGTGGTGGGACATTATAGGTGGGTGATTCTTGGTTCTTTGGTTGCGATTTGGGTAGTTAGAAGAATGGGGATTCAAGACTGCTCTTGAAGGGTATTCATTAGCTGATGAGTAGGTACGCATGCATGATCGATATTTGGAGCGGCTGATAAGTACTCATCCCACATGAGATATTATACCGTTCATAGTCTCCCCTCTCTCAATATCAGACATCACCCTAGCACCAAAATAACATATCATGATTCTTTAATTCTTTCTTCCCCCTCCCCTCTAAGCCCATCTTTATACACATACATGCCATTGGCAACCTCCCATCTCCCCGTGTCCCCATTCCTACGCATCAGCCTCCTCCAAAGCCTTCTCCGCCCTCCTCGCCCTCTTCGCAAGCAAGCTCTGCCGTCTATCAGCCAAGATGGCCTTCTGCCTCTCCTCCACCCCCAAAAGCCAGTACCCGAAGCTCGCGCCGATGCCACCGTAGAGCGGGTATGCCCAGAGGGAGCCCCGGTTGAAGAAGGGTCGCATTTCGATGCCGAGGCGCCAGAAGTTGACGGCTACGCCTGGTGGTGCACGGGTGTTGTTAGCGGGTGTGTGTGTGAGCTTTGGGCGGGGACAGTATTTGAGGTGCAAGAGGGAGGATAGGAGGGGATGTGGATGTAGTTGGGGACATACCGAAGCCGGTCCAGAAAAGGACTTTGTGCACCATTGTGAAGAGTTTGCGCTTGTATGTGTAGGTAGGAGTTGGCGCGCTCGCAATTGGGTATGGACGGTACGGGTACTTCGTTCGTCCGCAATGCGTTCCTCTTCAATATCTATCTCGATGTTGAAGTTCAAGGTGGAGCTCTTGCTTCAAAGTCGCGCTAATGACTAAGCAGGCGCCTCTCACTTCCTCTTTAGTGTCCCATGCACAAGAATTCCACCCCCGTCCACCCCGACCAATCACCCTAGCCATGTCGTCCGCTCCTACTCCGCCGGGCTGGATCTCACCAACGGGCAAGAGCGGGGCCCGCGAGCGCTACAGCTTCGGAAGGCGTCTGCTGAATGAAGACGGAACGGTTTTTGATCCTTTCGAAGTAGATCTGCCATCTCCTCCTCGCAGTCGAGGGTCAAGCCCCATCGCGAACAAGATGGCGCCGCACGCCAACGATCGCGATCCGGTGACGGGGCGCAAAAAATTGAAGACGAGCGATCTGCCGCTGACGAGCGCGCAGAGGGGGGCGGTGGAGGGTTTGGCGCATACGTTTAAGAAGAAGGGGGGCTACGATTCACTGCGTAAGAGCGTTTGGGAGGATTTGGAGAAGAGTGTAGGTTTGTTTTTATTGATGTTTCTTGGGGCTTGGAAAGGTGAACTTTGCTAATGGGTGAATGTGCTGTTCGTATTATAGAATTTCGAAGCTTCATTTAAGGATAATTTACTACAAGTCGCCGAAGCGGAGCTCGATAGAAACCCAGAACAGCTTCTGAAGCTCGATCGCGGGAAGGCTACGCTGCTTATTGAAGGGGCTGTTGAGCGTGCGGGGACATACCAAGATGCAGAAGCCCAAATTGATGCGTTGTTGGACAAGCATTTGGCGGAGATAGAGAAGGGGATTAGAGGGTTGAGAGCTGAGGATATTGGTGCCGAAGCGGCTGCTGAGGAACAAGCTAGGGGTGGCAAGACGGATGTTCAGTATGCTGCAGAGGCTAGGGAGAGGCGCGAGAAGAGGGAGGCTGAGAGACAGGCTCTCAGGACCAAGGAGCGCGAGGCTGCTGATGAAAAGAGGAGAGCTGAGAGGGCTAAGCGGAAAGAGGAAGAGAAGAAACTTGAGGCGGAAACGGAAAGACGGCGTGCTGAGCGGGAAGCCAGACGTAAAGCCGAACGTGAGCGTGAGGAAGAAAAGGAGAGAGAGAGGGAACGGGATCGTGATCGTGATAGAGAAAGGGATAGGGAGAGAGCCAGAGAGCGTGAGCGAGAGAGGGACCGTGATGATAGACGGGGTGATAGGGATAGAAACGATCGCTACAGGAGACATGATGATGAGCCTATTCGCCGGAGTTCTGTCAGCCAAGCTAAAGATCTCAAGGACACGCCAAAGACTGAGCTAACAAAGGAAGAGGTCGAGAGATTGGAGCAGGAAGCTTTGAAGAATCTTTTGACGGAAAGCAGGAGGGTCGATCAACGACCAAGATATCAACTGGAACCAGAAGTCGATGCATCTCTAGCACCACCCCCTCGCAAGGCTATGCCAGCCTCTGCAATAAAGCCCATCTCACGAGATTCGCCATCTAATAAAGCCACAGAAGTCAAGAAGATACCCACTGGACCGAAAGCACAAGTTGATGCGGAGGGCTTCAAGACACCATTACCAAGAACCGATACCGACCGCGACAGAGATAGACGCAGCTACAGAAGCCGAAGCCGTGATCGGGCATCATCTCGCCGATCCAGAAGCAGAAGTCGCCATCGCAGCAGAGACAGAGAATCTGTCCGCTCTTCTAGAAGAGACAGTCGGGACCGTGATAGGGACTCCCATCGGCGGGACAGCAGAGACCGTGATGATCGTCGCCGACGTGACGATAACAGAGATCATCGTCGCCGAGACAGTCGTTCTCGCTCCCGTGATAGGAGACGAAGCTACCGGTCACGCAGCCGAAGTCGCGATCGTCGGGAGAGAGATAGGGGTGTTCGCCCCTACAGCCCTCGTGTCATCAGCAGAGAAGAAGCCGAAGCCATCAAATGGCAAGGCATACAGGAGCGTGAGCAGGAAGCTAAAGAGTGGGGTATAGCGAGGCATGAAGCCCAGGAGAAGGGGCTCCCTTTGGTGTTTAATGAATGGAAGAATGAACGGGATAGGGCGAAGGAGAAGGATAGTGGCTCTGCTGCTGTTGTCTCTACGCCTAGGAGTAGGAGAGATGATGATCGAGATGCTCCGCCTTCTCGGCCACGTGAGTCAAGAGATCGGGATCGTGAGAGATCATCACGGGTTGGCAAAAGCAGGTCGCGATCCCCTACTGATAGGAGAGCAAGTCGCACTGAGAGATCTACCAGCCCCCCTGGCATCGATCGTTATGTGCCTGGTGCAAGTCGACGAGAAAGCACGACCGATAGACGCCGTGACCGCTCGAGGAGCAGGGACAGGGACAGCAGACGTTCGAGGGACGATGATACGAAGGCCAGGAAAAGATCTCGCTCAAGGGATAGGAGCCGTCGGAGAGATAGGAGTAGAGATAGGGATCGTGACCGAGACAGGGACAGACGTGACAAGTGAGCTTATTCTCATATGAAAAAGCTGTTTTCCTCTATGGGGGTTGAAGAGCTCGGAGCTGTTTCAGGAGCCTATATGCAAGCTCCCGAGACAGCTCCTAGGCTCCTGAGCTCTGTCCCAAGATCTAGCTTTTACTATGCTAATACGTCGGTCAGAAGAAGCCGAAGTCGGGATCACGATCGGGACAGGCATCGGGATGATCGTGACCACGATAGGAAGCGAAGCAGAAGCCGTGATAGCAGGAGGGAGTCAAGACGTTGATGTGGTTAACCATGTACGATAGTTGTATGACTAGCTTGGACTTTGGGACATTGGCTCTGTGCTCGGGAGATATACTTCGTAGCTGGCATGCTTAGCTGGCAAGGACGATAATCTACATGCCAGAAATATTATAACAAGCTATGAAAAGTATGCGAATCCCAATTTAATTCCAATATATGGTGATAAAATGTTAGCGCGTCTGAAGAGGAAGGTTGTTATTTCGAAAGAACACCAAAAAGATTTGGTTATCCTTGGGATAAATCACTTCCTGGATTATTCTTCGAAAGTTAGATAGATTAGTCAAGAGTGATTTGATAGCTGATTTTATCATATATGCATACCTACCTAGGTAACCTAGAGTCTCGCACCTATCAAGTTATCCTGTGCTAACGTATCACGATTAGTTTCCCCATGCGGTGTGCTCGGGAAGTAATGGTCGGTCCTTCCTTCTTTGCTCGCTTTGCTTATAGTCGTGAGAAGCGAATGTCCTAGGTATAGTAAGCGATTGTCCCGGATACTAAAACCGTGATAATATAGGTGCAAAAACACAGGTTAAACCATCGTCCCTTCTGTTCTAGACAGGGATCGCGTTGCTTAATCACTATCTCCACTTCACTCTAAAAACGCGAATCTTCGTGTTTTACTCTATTGAATTATATATTCTACTAGCTTTTAAAGCTTATTATTATTAAATAGTAAATCGCATTCTTGATATAGGATTTCTTTGAACTAATAGTCGAATTTAATTTAGTGTTGCGTGAAGGAAAGTAGGCTAAAGCACTAAGCGACACCTACCTATATGAGCTTAGACTAACACTTTACGCGCCCCCCTGTCTGGGACAGAAGGGTACGAAGCGATATAACTCCACTACACTTTAGATGCATTATGAAATAAATTATATAAGGCTTCTCTATATATATATCAAGGTATATAACTAGTTAAAATAGGAATTAAATAGGCTGCATAGCTCAAAAGTTATAAAACTAGTATTTTAAATCGGTTTTAGGTGTGGAAATAGGTGCAAAAGTAGCTATTTTTAAATTTCGTGAGGGAACTCATACAAATTTGAGCTGGGACAATCGCTTATTGTACCTGAAACTATCTAGCGTCTCTCCATTATCCGAGGATTAGCGTGGTAAGCATAAACGTCTGGGCATCAAAGTGTTTTCTCCTCATCCACTTCGTTTGTAGATTTTATAGCATATACATATTATATCCGCTTCCTTTGTACTTTTTCTGCCAGCGCTGCTCTTTGTTTCTCCCGTAAACCATATGCAAATATTGCTAGCGAAGCCCGGTGCCTCTACCGAGGTCCCCTCCTGTTTATCTCAACAATAAGGGGATCTCCTTGAGTCTCATCTGATAAACGGTGCCATGCTGCCAATCACTGAAAATGAGAAGTCGCTAAAGGCTGGTCTTCATCCAGCGTTTTATTTTGGGTAAGTACCGGTAGGAAGGAGATTTTGCTTGTGCCTCAGTTCGTTCAATCTGAGGATCATGGAACCCCTCACTCACAATACACGTGCCTAGAGCCTGGATGTTCTTCAGTATCATCACGATTCTATTCAACAAATATCTGTTATCTGATCGAGGATTCCGTGCGTAACCTCCTTTCCACTTAGATATATCCGTTATGCTAAATCAACATGCAGACTATCGTACGCCCCCCTATCCTACCTATTCCCCTCCTTCTAGAGACAGCATCACCTGACCAACAACACCATAGCTGCAATTCTAACATGCTGGCATCTCTTCTTCGCCACAATAATGACCCAGGTCCTAGCCCGGACTACCAGCTTGCTGGATAATCGCAAACATGTAAAAATGAGCTCGCAGCTCTACCTGCGCGCCATCCTCCCAATCGGCGTCCTGTACAGCGCTAGTCTAGTATGCAGCAACCAAACATACCTATACCTCAGCGTAGCATTCATCCAAATGCTCAAAGTACCTCTCCCTCCCCCGTCTTTTCACCCACCCAAACCCCCCTTTCCCCAAAAACCCCCATTTTCCAAAAACCGCTAGCTAATCAACCAACCCCACCCTAGGCCAGCGCCCCCATCGCCGTCCTCCTGACATCCTGGGCCTTCCGCGTCGAAAGCCCGCGCCTAAAAACCTTCCTCAACGTCCTCGCCATCGGCGTCGGCGTCGCACTCGCCAGCCTCGGCGAGATCAAGTTCAGCTGGATCGGCTTCCTGTTCCAGGCCGGCGGCGTGTTTTCGGAATCGGTCAAGGTCATCATGATCCAGATCCTGCTGAGCGGGCAGGGCCAGAAGATGGATCCGCTGGTGTCGCTGTACTATTACGCGCCGGTGTGTATGGTGATGAATTTCCTCGTGGCGGCGGCTACGGAGGCGGGGGAGTTTGGGGTGGCGGATGTGTGGAGGGTTGGGGTCGGGGTGTTGGTGTGTAATGCGGCCGTGGCGTTTTTGTTGAATGTTGCGAGTGTGTTTTTGGTAAGTAGGGATGGGAGTTTCGTCGCTTTCAAGCAGAGTTCAAGAGTTTTGGTTTTGTTCTTTCTTGCAAGCTAACTAACACATCTCTCTCCCTCCAGATCGGAAAGACCTCCGGCCTCATAATGATCCTCGGCGGCGTCTTCAAAAACATCCTCCTCGTGCTCGCCTCCGTTATCTTCTGGGGCACCATCATCACGCCCCTGCAGCTCATCGGCTACGCCATCGCGACCATCGGGCTGATTTATTTCGGCGTTGGCTACGATGGCATCGTCACCTACTGCGCGGCCGCCAAGCGCATGTGGGGCGATGGGGACGAGATCCTGCCGAGTCCGAGGTTCGTTAAAAAGGTGCTGCTTATTGTTCTGTATACGGCGGTTTCTGCGCTGTGTGTGACGGGTCTTGCGGTTAAGAGTGGGAATATGCCGGCATTTTTGACGGAACGGTTACCTCCGTTTTGAGCGAGGGGTCGCTGCATATTGATTTATTGGGGGTTTTTAAACTGGATAGCTTGAATAGATGGATTGCATTTAGCATACGGCAGCGCACAGCTGGAGTTGGGAGTTTGGGGCGCAGATATAAGTGTGAAAGATGGCGTCGAACACTTTCACTTGGTACGAGAAGACAGCTAGGCTGAAAGTCCCCTGTTTGTTCAAAGCGAGTGCGCCCGAATCTCAAGTCAAAACCCAACACAAGCCGTCTGCAAGCAGTCACGTACCATTTGAACATTTCCTCAGAACGCCACTGAATGAGACAGGCAGAATGCCGAAACGTTATCTTTTTATTAAGTTGAAGGCCCAGGTCTGCGAAATTGCTCAATGCATACTACGTGTGAAGGTGGATGTGGATTTGGGTGTGACCTTTGGTCAGGTATGGGGTTCCTAGTACAACGCAGGATATGCAAAGTCGATTCAAGAATGAGATGAGACAATATGTATTGATTCTTAGTTACATCAATGCGGTGAACCCGGTCTATGCTACCATGCCTCGAGCCCGCTCGGGTGGGTGCATACCTTCCACTCGTTTCCAAGCTTAGAAGTAAGAGGCTTGAAAGCAGTCCCTAGGGGATTAGACTCCTATGTTTGGCGGGTTTCCATCATGTGTACAAAACTGTAAGAGTCTATGTATGTCTTTCTGTCCGTTAATTTCCTCCTATCAACTCTTCATATGAAAGTGATACCAGCCTCAGGATCATCACCAGCGAAGATTATTAGGCCAAAATTGGACCTCAAAGAAAGCGGCATAACGTCCTCAAGAGGAGTATGGAACGGCTCCGTTACTTTCTTCCGACCATCGCCAGTGATGAAGCTCCTAGCTTTCGACTTTCGGTACTCCTCGTCGCCGACTTCCGCAATCATCTCCTTCACCGTGAGGCAGGCTTCATGGAACCTCGATGGTTGATAACGCTTCAAGCCAACTTCGCCTGCAAGTTGATGACTGAAGCAGTCGTTCAATTTGCCGTCGCCATCGTACTCATCCCTAGGATAGTCCAGAGGTGACAGATCGACGCAGAATTTTTGCACCTTCCGCAGCAGTTCAACGCAGCGCTGATTCAAAGCCAAGAGGTCGAATCGCAATATTGCCTCTTCTGATTTCAAACAGTCTTTGAAGATAGAAATCATACTCAAAGGGTGAACTTTTTGTTGGGCCGTAGACACCACGACGCCCGCGGGCTCAGTGTTGGTCTCGAGATACTTAGCAACCAGCATCTCGAGCATGACCAGGGGCTCAGTTGCAGCTCTTGTCTGGCCCATTCCATATCCTCCATAGAGTCCCCTTTTAACAAACTCATGCACCAGATCAACGTACGTTGACATGAACTTCAATCTTCTATTCTTCTTCTGGGACTTCGGTACAACGGTCGCTCGAGAGGTGTTATGCAGCCGAAGAGTCGACCTTCCACGGCGATCCATTGAGAAGGCAGTGGCACTCATGCCCATCACGAGGTTATAGTGACGGAAACATTCCCCCGGGCTCTCTGGGCGAGCACCAAGGAAAGTCCAAGAAGGGCTCTGCCACTCGATAACTTTTTCAAAATCAATCCATTCTGGGATTTTGGTCAACTAATTAGCCCAGGGAATTTTCCGGGAAAGGGAGATAAAATAATAAGATGGAGCATCACTAACCCATGTCCTTCGATATTTGGCCACTTTGTTGAGCTGCGTTGTATAGATGAATTGAAGTTATCACCGCGCCTTGGTCACCAGATAACATGATTCCATGTCCATGAATTTGCGCCAGTAATTCTTGCACAATCAGACCCACAAGCATGGGATGATTGAGAAAGAGGTAAAAGGAGCCCCTGGATGCACGAGGAGTTAGCGTGTTTCTAGGGGAAAGTCTTGGGAAGATAGATCAATGTTTCAAAAAATTGAGATACTCAGGGTTGAAGGAATCTCTGGGAAAGCGACCCATGGCTCCTGCTTAGTGTGCCAGGATAGGTAACATGGGGAAATCCCGTCGTTCTTACCAAGAGTATTCATCGACCCGATCTTCGAAGTATCCCTCCAGCATCGTTTGCACAAGGTCTTCCTTCAGCACCAGATTAATTTCTTCCTTCATGGCAGAAATGCGGTCTGAATTGAGCTGATAGAACCCATTGACATTGCTAGTCTGGCCAAACAGTGTAGACTGCTCAAGTGATGCTGACATCCACTTCCGAAGCTCCTGAGCTTCCTCGAGGCATTTCCCCAGCTCATTTCCAACAACACGACGGGTGTCAACGAAGAGTTGAACCGCAAACACCACCCAAGTGTAGATGTTCTTATCTGGATTGTTCGTCTTGAGGAGGTGCAGCGCATGGATCAACTGGTCATTGAAATAATTGCCTTCGGTTTTTAAGGCAATCAGGCCAAATAACGAGAGACATTTGAACAGAGACTTGTCATCCTGTGTGTGATGGAGCCCGCTGGAAAGTTCATCTTGGTAGAAAGGCAACCTCGACGCCATGAAGAAGGCTCTTAAGATTTCGTATGTTAGGTCGCAGAAGAATATCTTGGATGAGACTTTGAAATCGGCACCGGTGTAAGTTGCAAAGTCCGCGGATTGCTCCTTCTGAGAATTTGGGTCGCAGTAACCGGTGTACAAATAGTGGATGATTGAACCGTGATCAATAAAGCCGGGAAACTCAGCAATAAACTCTTCATTCAGACGACGGAAGATTGAAATGGCCGTGTTCATGGTCAAAGCCGCGGTAGTAAATGCAATCTGATGCTCCCTATATTCTGCCCACTATTGGTTTACGTATTAGTGATTTCTCAGCATAAATTCCGACTTGATGCATAGGTAATAACCCAAAGGGCTCTAAGAAAATAGGACTGCTATGGTAGGTAGCAAATTAGGAAATTTTCGGCCCCGCTCCATCTCTTAGGACAACGCAAAATTCATCTTGGGTCAGGGTCCTACTCACAGTCTGACGCACATAGTGGCGGATATCAGTCAAGTCCTTGAAGAGGCAGAAGATTGCAAACGAGACATCTTCATCTCTGGGCTCAAGCTCGAACGTGCCGCTCGTCTTGTTTGTCTTGGACGGCAAAGCGCTCGAGGTCCATTCGGTGGGTTCGTCAACTTCCAAGTAATCGAAGCGATTCTGAAGGTCGATAATGTCGTTGTTGACCTTGGCGTTGCTGGCCTTTTGTTTCGCTGCCTTGGTCTGATCAGGAACTCGGCTCAGTGTTTTCAATATCTGCAGGGTTTCTCGGAGGACTTCAACGAAGTATTGGTGCTTTTGGTTGGATGTTTGTGTTGTTATATCTCGAGGACCTTGCTGTCTGCAGAGCTTTTAGTATCATACTTTATTAACCACGGAAGGCTGGAGGGGCAGTTACGACCCGTTTGAAAAGAACAGTGAAAACTTACTCAAAACAGTCGTTGCATTCACTGCGGGCTGCAATGACATTTTCAAGTGTTTGAATAATCTTCTGCGGAACCATCGCTTTTGCTGCATCTGCAATGGATTGGGAAATTTGAGGAATACTCGCCAATGGGACAATGTGCTTTGGACCATTTTCTTTTCGTGCGGCTCTTGCTTTGCCCTTGAGTCTGCCACTGCCCTTGCTTCCAGATTCCGCTGGGAGAAGCTTGGTGGATATGTTCGTATCTTTGGATTGGTTTACCAGCCATGTTATCACACTGGCTGTTCCAACTTTATATTGCTTGTATGTATTGAAAAGGACTGGATCGAGCGCCATCTTGAAGGAGATGTCGTCAATTTGGCCTAGCCTGATTAGAATGAAGAAAGATAATTAGGTTTGTAGATGCAAATACTTACCCAAAGAAACCTGTGATCTCAAAGCCAATCTTGAAGATGAGATCGGCTGCTTAAAGACAAATGACGAGAACGCAGGAGCGGTGGTTGGAGATCCAGAGAACGAGCGTCAAGAAGACATTCGATGTAAGTCAAAAAAGTTCAAGAGTTCAAAGAAAGACTAACGTGCTAGAGAAAAGAAATTACAAGGACAGAAAAGTAGGACATGTTACAGTGAATAGAAAGCAACGGAGTGAATCCATTACAATATCAACTCCACCTGACCGGTATTGACTTACTTTGAGTGAATACGAAGTCTCGCAGTCACTCACACTACTACACAGGTGAGTTTATTCTTATACAAAAAAGCAATTTTCCCTTATGGGAGCTGAGGAGCCCGGAGCTGTTTCAGGAACTTACCGGTATATCTCTTACAGTACAGCGCTTTAGGCCTCGTCAACTCTAAATGTCCCACGCCACCTACCGTATAAGTTGGAATAGTGCCCCTGGGGCTCTAAGCAGCACTGGATCATTATGTGCCAGGCCGCGTGGGACATCAAAAGTCAACTATATATAGTGAGTGCCGCCTTTGTCCATCCGGCATAAGAAGCTTCAGAGCAATATAAATCCCAAGCTTATGTTACTAGCACTATACAGGTAATAGTGTTGGTATCACAGGGATAATCACTTCGTTACTACGTAGTAAGACTTGACTGGGTGTTCTGATTATAAAGCATAGGGATCTAAGTTCTGGTGGTTGTGGTGGTTGGCGAAGAGGTTATTCCCCTTCGCTGACTAAGCATGCGCTAACGTCCTATTGGTCCTGCAGTTCTCACAGTCGCAACCAAAATCTTATGGTTCCAACATGGAGTGTCAGACTTAAAATATATGCGAGTACCCCGTACTCACTTTTTTTTTAAGTCTGGCAGTGGAGACTGTTTTTACTCCACAACTTTATGCTGTCCGCTACTCAAAGTGCTTGAAATTAATAAAGAACAGGCCTCTCCTGCTTCAAGATTGCTTAGACCCACTATGTCTTTTGCT
>QGMG01000752.1:0-18918 GCA_007825325.1 Lachnellula cervina | reverse complement strand
GGTGGGATGGCGGCGTTGTGGCGGGAGCGCGAGGAGGTTCGTTCGGGGTATTGGAGGTGCGGGGCTTGGAGGGGGAGTTGGAGTTCTATGAGGGATTTTCTGCGTTCTTGGTCCTGTGGCTCGGTGTCCTTTCTGCGCTCTTGGTACTGTGATCCTACGTGTGGCCGTGGCGATTGCGGTTGAGCTTGTGGTTGAGTTTCATACACAGCTTCTTGTTGAGCATCTAGCTGCTCTTCTCGTCTCCGCCGCGCAGCTTCAAGTTCAGCAGCTCGCCAGGGCTGGTGGGGTTTCGCCATCACGGAACCGAAGTCCGGCTGGGGTGGGGGCGGAACCAGGCGGATCGTGCTTTCTGGTAGTCGTCCCAGTTTAGGGATCTTGGGATAAGACACTGGACTTCGGCCTGGAGTGGGGCTCTCTAATTCTGCGACAGGTGAGAGTGGATTATCAGCTGTGCGGGGAGTTTTTGGCGTTGGTGTGTTTAAGATGCTGTCGCTGGACTCGAAGGATGTCATTGAGCCGGTGGATTTGTGACCGTCGTAGGGGCCAACTTGTTTATATTTCTTCTGTTGGCGGGAGATTGGCGAGGGCGCTCCGGCTGGAAGTGACGGTGTGCCTGTCGAGTATACGGAGGAAGTAGCTGTAGTTGGACCTGTTGGTATTTGTAGTCTTGGTGGATATTGATTTGAGCGTGGGGGGGCCGGGAATGCGTTGAGTGGAGATGAACTCTGTTGTCTGGGCCTGGGATACTCGTCTGGCCGTCGCGGTTGCGAGAACGAACCTATGCCTCGTTGGATATTTAGAGGCTTGACATAGTACTCTGGTACATTTGGGTTATTGCTCGAGTCCCTGGCCTGACGCCAGTGGTTGCCGTCTCCACCTGTTACGAAGAACGCTGCCGGTGGAGGATTTGGATTGACGTTTCTAACAGTTTGCCAGTTACCAATTGCGGTCTCTAGTTGTTCGTCCGCGTCTGCTTGTCCCCAAGTATCTCGCGCTCCACCTGTTGTAGCGCTCTCTTCGTCCTCTTCGAATTGAGTAGTTGTACTTTGTCTTGGAGCTGGAGCTGGAGCTGGCGCCAGAGCAGGTCGAGAAAATGACAGGTTCGAAGGCTCAACGCCTGGGTTATTAGCAGTCCGTGGAGGCGTCTGTAATGTCAATATCGGCCTTTCGGGAAGAAGTTTCGAAGTCCTTTGTCTCTGCCTCTGGTTTTCTGGCGAGATAGCGATTCCAATACTATCAGGCTTAAGACTCCTCCGCGAGAACATATTCGGGCTTTGAGTATCAAGTCTTGGTGGCACTCGAGGTGGAATCTTTGCTGCCACTCCATTGGATGTCGCCCCTGGCCCAATTTCTTTCCTCCCTGCTGGTCTGAAAGGACTGAACCCAAACTTCTTGCTCGACTTTGTGGATTTTGTATAGTTTGAATAGCTGATGTAATTAGAAGGAGCAGACTGGAAAGGTAGCAAGTCGCTATCTCGCTCTCTTCTCGCTTTTCTCCGCTTCCAGCATGCAAGTATAAGGAGGAGTCCAAGACCAAGTGCACCAACTCCCACGGATGCCACCGTAATCCCAATAACTTGAGGCTTTGTCAAGGTTGGCGCCGGAGCAGGAGTCGCCGTTGACGAAGCCGAAGTCGAAGCCGAAGCCGAAGCCACTGGTGATGGCTTAGTAGCTATTGGAAAGAGGGTAGGAGACCCTGATGCGGTGACTGGGTTACTCGATGAGAAAACTGTACGGATTGAGCTGGTTGTGGTAGAGCTGATTGTACTGCCTGAGCTGGTTATAGGATCTGAGCTGGTTGTGCTGTCTAAGCTGCTGGAAATCATTGAACTGCTAGTACTAATTAAAGCAATCGAAGTGCTCGTGGGTTGAGTTGAGGTTGGCAGTGTAGAGATCGGTACAGCGGTTGTAGTCGCCGGGCTAACTAAGAAAACGCTGGGCATTGAACTTTGTTCAACTAATGTTGCAACGATTGTTGCATGTGTATTAGGTAGTGCATTGTCTTGGTCATTGCACATAGAATAGGCATCCTGCACAACGGCATCTATAGGAACAGTCAGAACCCCTCGGATTTCTTCAAACTGGAAGCACTCACTTTGTGCGTCTGCCCCATTGCAGAGCCGAATCATGTCCTCTGAAAATATACATTGTACGGCTCCCTCACCAACCGTATATCCCGTTGTGCTATTGTGAGAACATAGACAGTCTAAAGTAGGAATCGAAGAACAAGTTGAAGTAGGAAAGTTGGCGTCTAGAAACGAGATGAAGCAGGTTTGAGCACATTCGGGAATGAAATTCGTCAGCTCTGATGAGAGGATAGTCGACGCGTTGGCGTGTGTTGAATATGCGTATATCAAGAGGATTAGGCTTGGCCAGCATCGTGCCATCCTCATGGGAGCTGTTGGAAGGAGTTGTTAGCATTTCTTATTTGTTCTCCGAGTCCCATCTTCTGTGCCATGAGGGGATATGTTTAGAAGGCAGTGTTGGTCTACTGAAGAGGCTGTACATGTTGTACCGTTTCAACGCGATGGGCTGCATACATCGACCCCAACAACCCCCAGGCAGCACCATTGAAGACACCAGAAGGATTGAACTGACCTTGAAGAAAATATTAGAGTCTCAGGATCGACCAGCGTCCCATACATTATTAAAATCGTAGTAAAGAAATGCCTCGCAATCGAAGACCCATTCTCAGCCCGCAAACACAAGGAAATGAAGATGGAAATGCAGATAGAAAGCGGAGAAAGGAGATAGAAGCGAAAATTAGATGGGAAAATGAGAAAGATGATGATACAAGCTGGCGGTAACGAAGAGATGATACAGTACAAACGAACCCCGCGATGCTGGGTGCTATGCCAAAGTTTAGATAGTCGAATAGGTAGTCAGATAGTCATCTTGACGCTGACCTATAAATGGGCTCGTCTCCTGCCTTGCAGATGCTGGGGGCTATTTCCAGCGCCAATAGAGAGCGCCTCAACCCAGAGTAGACGGTCATGGAAGGGATCCCACGTCATTGAGGTGCGTTCTTCCAGAGGATGAGCCTCGAAGGGATGTCTTCTCGCGTGCTGTTGTGGTCAGACCTGATCAGTCCATGTGTGTAGGCGCTGTCATGGTGTTTGGCACTATTTAAAGACTGCAGATAGAGCGGAGATGATTGGGTGTCGTTTTCGCGCTTCGTAAGAACCTCACTCGGCGCTTACTGTACAGTACCGTACAAGCGAGTGAAGAACATCACGTGTGCCATGCCAAGTCTCGGGAGACACAACTTCCATCCACCAGATCCTACGGTCGCTGGCTCTGTACAGAGGCTCTCTCTCCATTTAGCCTATTATTACAACGGTGGGGGGCAGTGAGATAATGGCGTATCTAGGTAGCCTCTTATAGCCCTTTCCAGGGTTGCATTCCCGGCATGTCTTCCAAATGCTCTCCCAGGCGTGAAGCACTGCCTTGTGTTTATGTACCGGACGGCGGGCCGCTGCACTGAAGATTTCAAGCCTCAATCTATATTTGCTTAGCATCAGATGGTAAGTCGCGATACTGCAGGTCTGTTGCGGGTCTGTCGACTATGTTTGGTATCTGTTTGTTCTCCAAGTAGAGACCTCTGATCTAGCCTTGTGCCTCTATCTGTCTTTTCTTACTTGCCGAATGGCTCCTCGACACTTTACCTACCGAGGAAGAGGCTTCCCCTTCTACAAAGTTCAAGCTTCAGAGAGCACGAAAGCCAAGTGGTTTTACCAAAAAACCTGTGTATGGTCACGTGTTGTCCTCTTTAGTCACGGTATCCGTCTGCTCTACACCTTAATTTTCATTCCTCGTCTTTTGGGTTGCCTGTTCCAGCTAGATGAGAGACATTATCATTCGCTACTATATGCCTGCCCAATCTCTCATAATATAGGATAGTCATCATGGTTCCGGCATTTTGGGCTTTGATGAACACGCCGAGGTGGTCGTCGCTAATATGCACGTGCCGAGGAAGTTGTTTGAAGGCTATTTCTTTGCTGAGTTTGCATGGCCTGACGAGGAGGATTGAACAAATAAAGAAAGGATGGGGGAGAGAAAAATATCATTGAAATTATGTTTAACCCCAGCCAAAAAAGAATAGGTAGTTATTTTACGTCTCAAGTACCATCAATTCCGTTGCCTCCTGCCTTTTCAGTAAGCCCACGAGCCCACGAGCCCGGTTAAGAGAAGTTACAAGAGAGTGAATTGAAATTGCTCGCATAGTATATGACACTGATGTAGTCAAGTTAGTTAAAAGATCTGGGATATGGGACTAACAGTGTTAGCTACACCCACCCAAGACCTCTTAGTTCTTAATACACCTCCTTCAATTTTCCGAAATGCCCCCAACCTTTGCAGTACGCTGCAAGCTCAGAACAGGGTGATGAACGGAGGTATAGAGAGAACTAGCAATAGCCAAGGGTGTTTCTAACCAGGTTTTTGCTCAATTCATTATATAACCCACCACATAGTATATGCCGGGGTTTATCCATTATTCACTAGCACATTCTACTATTTCGTCCACTTCACCAACTTCTGGATATGGGGGCGTAAATCGAAGAATTGGCTACAAAGAAAAGTACGTGGAATAGGAGAAGGTCGTGGAGGCTTCAAGTGGATGATGTCTCGCAGAGAGCAGGATGCGAGAAGGCCTGTTGCAAAACAAGGCTCTGAATACAGTCACGTTTCGTGTCTTTCATGATGCAGCTTGATGCAGCCCCCCCTTTATAGCTATTACCGTCGAAGCACGTACTAAGTTTGATGTCTTCTACGATACACATAAAGAAATATTGAATATGCTTGTCAAGCACACCATCCCGCGTTTACACACCATGTTTGTTTCCTTTCTGCCAATCGGGAAAACCCCCACTTCCCCGCAGCACGGTTTCTGTAACGCCACATTCATTTATCAGTCAAAGATTCTATATCCCAGAATGCAGATAAGGCAATTGAAAGAAGCCAAACATGTATTTAATATCCTTATTCTCTGGGGTATCGCCTCCTCGCCATCGTTACGGAATGGTGCCCAAAAATGACGACGTGCTTGCCAATCCTGGCTCAGATTCACCGCCAGACAACTCCAGCCCCGATACTGGAAATTCACCATGGACATGGAAGAAGCTGAGATTGATTTGTTCTCGCGAAACGTATGTTTCCTCCCAAAAATCTTGACTGGCAACTAACACTCAACAGATACTTCGGCGCCCTGGCCTTCAATGTAGCAGCTTTCTTTCTTCCGGCTCTCTACTCAACACTTTCCAAACTCTGGGTAGCCAACATCGACCCCTCCCGCGTCGTTACAACAGATGTCTACACCTACATAGGCGTCGTGGCCGAAGTCCTCAATGAAGGCTTACCCCGAGCCTCATGGCTAATCATTGGCGATAAAGCCTCGCGCTCCTACCGTCAGCGGCTTCAGCTCTCCTACACATTGATTATCGTCCAGTCTGCGCTGGGGCTTCTCATGAGCATCGTTTTCATCGCCGCCGCGTCAACTTTTGCAAAAGGATTCGTCCCTGTAGAAGTACGGGCTGCGAGTCTCGCATATGTTCGCATCGGCGCTTTCTCAGCGCTGAGTTCTGCGCTCGAGGTGGCCGTCTCAACAGCCACTCGAGCACTGGATCACCCTGATGTCCCGTTGGTAATCGGCTGTGTTAAGTTCGCGGTCAACATCATCCTCGATCTGCTCATCATATCACGGTTTCACGTCGGAAGTTTCACGCCTACAGTAAATATGCAGGGAGGTATTCAACTTGCATGCAATATGACGTCCTCCATTGTTGGTCTTTGCTATTTCCTCTACACGACCAGGAAAAGAATACCACGCCCTGCCGCTATCCACGCACACGAAGACAACCATAGCATCCGCCCCAGCTTCCTCGCCTTCAAAGTCCTAGCCCGCCCGGGAATCCTCACACTCGCCGAATCCGCCATCCGTAACGCCCTCTACCTCTGGCTGGTCCACGGCATCGTCTCCCTCGGCTCAAACTACTCCACCGCCTGGGGCGTCTTCAACACCATCCGCTGGGGCCTAATCATGGTCCCCGTGCAAGCACTAGAAGCCACATCCCTAACATTCATCGGCCACCGCTGGGGCGATTACCGACGGAGCCTCTCAAACGCAACCCTGACCCCAGCCATCCCCCTCAAAACCACACTCTTCATAATCCGCCCCGCGCTAATCTCCATCGCCATCGCCTTGGTCGTCGAGATCCCGCTCTGCCTGTTCCTCGCCTTCCTAGGAGCTCGGCCCTTCGCGCACTACCTGAGCAATTCCGATACGGTGGCGAAGATCACGGCGCACATGTGGCAGACGATCGACTGGTGTTACATCTTCTACGCCGCATCCACACAACTTGCCACCGTCTTGCTCGCGACGCGCCCGCGCTGGTATCTGTACCAGTCTCTGGCTTCGAACTTGCTGTACGTGCTGCCGTGGGCTATTGTGTGCCAGGTTGTGCGTCTGGATGAGGGGGATGCGTGGACGTATCATAGTCTTGTGTTTGGGGGCAGTTTGGTGTTTAGTTTCTTTGATGTTGTGTTTTTTGATGGGCTTTGGGCGTGGAGGTTGAAGGGGGGGAAGATGAGGTTGGAGGGGTTCAGGGAATCGTAGATCGGATTGGAGGTTTAGATGTCAAGATGGCTGTCTCAGTCACTGGATGATAATCCACATTTGGAAGCCTTACTTGTATGAATAGCATGAAGTTTATCTCAAAATACGACGTGTAGGATCAGGAGAACTGTAAATACATCTTCGGTCTCAATCAAAAAGTAGAAGTAACCTACCACCTTTCACTCAAACTCACTTTCCTCGCGAACGTCTATAAAACAACACAGTGTGTCAATCAGCCTTACAGTCGTTAATTAGACGGTATTCCATTCCCCAATATTCGGGGTTCGGTTGAAGAACCCGAAGGATCATGGCAGCCTTGCGCTCCCCGGCCCCCGCGCCACTCGCCACTTCACAATATTTATCCTTCTTTTCAAAGTGCCCGAGCTGACTCGCAAATGTCAAAGTAGTGAGTTAAGCTGGAAGCCTAGTCAGGAAGCGGCGCTGTTTGGAGTTTGGGTGATGTGGTGAGGCGGTTCGCCAGTTTGGGATGTGGCGTAGTCTTGTATGTACAGCTATAAAGACTGCCGCCCTCGATGATCAGCTTTCCCAGGACTTGGAACTAGTATGTTGCTCTGAGTACTGACTGCGAAGTCGAGGAGATATGATTGTACGTGGGCAATTGTCTCACTTCAGAATATTTGGTGGCGCCCACGACTTCGAAACTCTGGTAACATCCCAAATTGGAAGCAAAGGCTATGCCCAATCTCAACGTCATTTGAGTTCCATAAGATTCTGCGATCGGAATGTAAGATTCGTAGACAACGTACAAGAAGTATTTATATACAACTGACAAGAGATCCTTCTCGAAACATATGTGGCAATGAGCACGAGATCGTCTTCCGCCATTCCGCAAAGTATTGAGAGCATCGCCCAAGCTTCTCTGGTATTCTCAGCCGAAAGAATCGAATATAAGGAAATTCTCACTTGAAAATCATAAGTATCCGGGCTGAATGATGCATCAGATCGAAGAAGTGCCTGGAAAGGAAAATGATGGTGTGCTCGCGAAAGGAGTCCGCTGGAAGAGAGAACCTCATTGGAATATCAGGAATCAGGAGTGTCAAAACAAATACCGTTGTGAGTAAAACATTTTCCGGACAGGGCCGGAACTTTTGAAGGTGTGGCTGTAAATTCAAAGGAGTGTCGCCGATGTGGAAGAACAGTTAGAGAGTAAGTACCTTTGACCCAAAGAAATAGAAGGGCTGTTCCAGACGCCCGGTGCTCTTACCTTGGGTTGAAAACCGAATAGCAGTGCCATAATACGAGGGGACAACCTCAAGGAGGAGACACAAGTCTTATACTGTATTATATTTGTTCTGACGGACCTGGCTGATATTTACACCTTGGCAAGTTACTCCATACAATGAACTTTTGTCCATACTGCCTTCAACAAAAGCAAAAGCAAAAGCAGGCTCCTGGAAATGTCGTGGATATTGTCCTCCCATCACACCTAAAGCAGTAAATCAGAGTATCATCCAACGAAACTCAAAACAGTATGCCATGACCTCATCCCCACTCGTTGCAAGTCCTATATATATGTCAATATAACAGCTTCTAACATAGGCGTTAAGAGAATACACACCACCGAAATCATTCAACAGTCAAGTTGTCAACCCATCGACCGGTAGGATTAACGACAATCTTCCACCAGCGACTTGCATCCTCACGAAACTTACGAGCAAGTTCCCTGCCAGTCTCGTCACGCACGACATATCCAGCGACTGGGCTTAGATACACGTCGCGAGCCTTACGTTTGCGCTTGCGGGTACTTTTCTTTTCGGGTTGAGGTGCCGAGGGCTTCTTGACGTGGCTGAACACGAGCTTCTCGCCATGTATGAAGTGGTTCGTATAGTAAGTTCCCGGACTAACATCAGTGATCAAGACCTCTTTTGAGCCAAGAAGACTGCTGCTAGGAGCTTGGAGTTGCGTCGTGTCGACACCTTTGATGTGTTTTCTTGGGTAGCAGATGATCTCGACTTCGGAGTCGTTGGATGGCACGCGATTGTGTGATTTGCGAGCGGTGATCTCGGGACCGAAGGGTAAAGTTAAGAAGGAGTCACCGGTGAACGGGTCGTCGGATTGTGGTTGTGAGGTTTCTACTTCCTGATGTACACCCGTCCAGCGATCATCTGGTGTGTCTCCAGGGTGGCTTGCTGAGGCATGATTGTAGCTTGGAGTGATACCACCGTAGTGCGGGCGAAGGACTTCTCTAGCAAACACAGAACCTCTCTGAGCCGAGTTGGGCTCCTGTGTTGCCGGGGACTTCTCTGATGGCGGCGTGTCGCAAAGCTCCAAAGAGAACTGGGCGTATTTCGAGGGTGGTTGTGGAGATTTTGGAGTCATCGACATGTCGTGTTGTTGATATTTGTCCTTGACGGAAGAGGCTCCCATATCGCTGATTGGGGTTGATACGTGTCTTTGAGTGTCGGATTGCCTTTGCTTGTCGTTGTGTTGTTGTTTGATACGGGCTGGGGTTGTTCAGGACTTGATCTTCTTTGGGGGTTATGTAACCCGTCATGCTCTGCTCTTCATTGTTACTCGCATTTTCTCCTAGCCTGTCATCATGACGCTTTTGGGTGAATATGTGACGGAAAAGCGAGGATTGTCTGGTGAATTGATTGTTGCCACTCCGGAGCCGGTTGTCTTGGGTTGAATGTTCTCATTTATATATAAAATATCGAATGTTTTGCTTTTGCTTTTGCTTTTGATTTCCGAGCTTCTTCATAAAGTCTCTGTTAAGGTATCAACCTTTGTTTACTCAAGAAAGTCAATAGTAGCTGGCTGTTCCAGATTGCCCGTTTTAAGGACCACTTTGAATATCTCATTTTTCTTTTCTTTCCTCTTTTCCTAAAAATGCCTCTTTTTAGATTAGCGATTATGGTCGCGATTTCATAATAATGCACAAGAAGGATCTTGTCTTCATGGGAACTCATCACCGTACCGAAACCTTGGCCAGCCCCTTTTATGGAGATGGACACTGGTCACATGATCGGATATGGTTTCTTGGCAGCACGTGGCTTTTGGGTTCGGGGCAACAACCACCTTCCTCAAACCACCTGCTTCTTTCAACTACTTGCCTATTCTCTCAACCTACCTGCAATCTCACAACTGCTCACCTATGGGTATGGGTGGCATCAGATACGATAGAGCCTCATAGAGTCACCCTTCCGTTCGCCATGTCGTCACGTACTGCATGAAATCGTAGGCCCCTACTTCTTCTTCAGCCGCACTGAGCCAACAATCCCTCCTTTTGTGGTGGGGAGAGCACCCTCAAACGCGGCGCCGTTAGACAGCGGTTAGGCTCCAACGTGGGTCCCACATATACGGAGTACGGAGGCATGGGCATCGCACGGGCATGGCACTCGCATGGTGGTGCAGATGCAGGTGCAGGTAGCGCGCATTGTGGTTCTCAGCCTTACGGCGGTCAACTTGAAATTTACACTTCGAGCCACAAATCTCCCACTTTCTCTCTCCAATCATTTCCTCGAGCTCGATTCCCGGTCAATGGATATCTCCAGTCCGTCCTTATTCTACTGACTAGATCTTGCGCAGTAAAAAGACGTTGAAATATTAAGCACATGTCGTAACCCCCCGAAACGGCCCCCACAGTATCCGATTACTGGTCACTGAAGAGACTTGCTCTTCGGGATCGGAAGTTTCAGTTCGTCCTATGCACATGGCGGCAGACAGTGCCTTGAGCATGCTTCTCTGATCTCGGAGGCACCGACTCAGACCATCTGAACCCCTTTTGCACCTGTTTAAGCTTGCTGACCGTTAGCCCTCTCATTGGTTTACTTGTTCGAGGGCCTCACCGAACACCCTCATTGCATACCGAAATGCCGTGCCTGCTTGACCATGGATCCCCGCTTTGACGAGCTGGGAACTAGCTGGGATCGTGACCCATACCCCTTCGCCTCTGGCAGTTTCTAAGGAGGTCCAGGGGCTAGCCCACTCTCTATAGAGGGTCTCTTTTATCCCCCCAGGGTCTTTTGAGATACCGGTAATACAGGACACACGAATGAGAGCCTCTGCCGGCGTTCCTGTATACTATCACCCCTGCGTAGCCTAAAATATTCTCCGTACAATTTGATGATCCTCAGCTTTTGTTCGCTGCTGACATATTTTACTAGACATGAACCCCAGGCTGCCACGCCACATGGAAGACTCGTGAGCCATAGATTGAGGAATGCAGCACGATACTGCTGCATTGTATTGTATCCCTCATGCTCGTTTTCAAGGTTGGAGTGCTTTGCCTGAGAGGGTTACGTCGACATTTGAGTTCCTCCATCCGTGTCTTTGTGCTACTGCTACTATTACACCTGCTGGGATTTAAACAACCTTCTATCGTGTTGTGTAAACAGGGAGTAGTCGATGGCGGTTATGATAGCGGGAATTTCAAGTTTCAGCCCTGTGAAACTAAGATATGTACTTACGCTACATCTTACGCAGGTACAGAAGTTCCTACCGGTTCTTGTTGCGATTTGGTTAGAGCAGTTCTAAAGGGTAGGTGTGACAACATCGGCGCATGTCTTTCAAGGGCGCAAAGAGCCTCAGAATAGGCACCATGTCGAGGTCTCGGTCTTTCTTCTATGTCCAAGGACACACTTGCGCAAGTGGCACCACATCTTAGAAGGCTTCTAGGGTATCCGGCAACCGATTCGCCACGAACCTAGAATCCCAGTGTCCTCTTTAATCACATTACCTTAGCAGCATCCTATGGATTCCTTCAGCATAGGACTTTATTTCTCCACCCTACCTTTATTCGTCCGCGTAAGAAATTCTTGTAACCTGCCATGGACTTCCGACCAGTCTACCCATCCACATACAGCGAAAAACCTTGAGTCACCAAGTGACTAACTGCCCGATTGGTATTGAAGATTATTTGCCTCTTTCAGTACGGTGCCATGATTCTGCCTTATGGGATATGTTGTGAATGAAGAGTGCCCGGCTCCTGTTGACCAACGAAGCTTTGAAAAGGAGCGTGTACCTTTGATAGACCCCTTTGATTTTAATATATACCAGCTACGAACTCGATATGGACTCTTCCGGCAACATGATGAGAATAGCGATAGCAGGTTCTGGCGGCTTAGCCCAAATCTTTGCTCAATACCTCAACGACACGGTCCATCCGTTCATCATACTTTCTCGAGAAGTAAGCTCTGAAGAATATATCTCGGCAGACATGAACACTAACTATCTACTCAGGACCAGCCTGCATTGGTTGCGAACGGATATCAGGTCGCTGTCGTCGACTATGACAGCCAAGATGACCTCCGTTATACCCTCAGGGGTATTGATCTCGTCTTATCAACCGTCTCCGGTGTTCCTCAAATCAACCTTATCGACGCGGCTGCCCACTCTGGCGTCCGCAGATTTGTTCCAGCAGAATTCGAAGGGCCACCTGCCCGAAGAACAGGAAATGACCCTCTGGACCGTGGGAAACGAGCGACAATCGATCGGCTTCGACACTGGTCCAACCACCCTCGTCACCGAATGCGTTTTACAATTTTCTCTTGCGGCATCTTCTACGAGCGGTTTGCTAACGGTGGGATGGCTGCCTTCAATATCGGCGCATCGACTGGTATTCAGAACGAAGGCTCTTACTTGATAAACGCTCGCCTTAGAACTGCCGAGGTAGTCGAACGCACTACGTCTGGCCAGCCCGTCTACGTTTGTCTGACTTCGGTATACGATGTAGGGAGATTCGTCATTGCAGCTCTTGACCTAGGTCTACAAAATTGGCCAGGAGAGTTCAGGATGTCTGGAGAGCGAAGGTCGGTTATTGAGATTTTGCAGTGGGCCGCAGCTGTTCGAGGAAGTAAGAACTGTAACTTCAACCTTAAGGATAAGATGCTGACTTGTGCAGTGCAAATGTTCTCGACGGACGTTATAGAGCCTCAAGACTTGGCTGCCCATCTTCAGCACGCTGCCTATTACCAAGACTACGCAAAAGTGGCTCGAATTCAAGAGTTGATTGCGACCGAACAACGAAGGTACGACTTTGAGGATCCGAACCTCAACCCACTTGTTAATGTGCAACCAATTTCGTTTTGGAATTGGTTGTCGGCTCAGTGGGGCGTTCCTCCAGCACAATAGCGGTCTGATGATACGATACTCTTTGAAGACAGTTCTTCAAAATGCACCAGCGGATTTGGATACATTGCTCGATTGCGAGCTGTTTCGTTTGGATATCGTATGGAGGAGACTCTTGCTTGTCTGATTGAAAATCACTTCCGGCACACAGTACGACGGACAATGTGGAAGCCGGCGTTTTGTTTTGACTTGCTACTATTCTCAATTACAACGGCTGTCTAGCGATGGCGATACTGGATCACTCCTCTTAGAATTACCTATGTTGCGTTGTATTACTTAGCTATTACTGTGCGATGAGCAATAAGATTATGTGTTTGCTCTTAGCGGTGACGAAGTTTGGTTACGTTTTTCCATTTTTGGGGATTCATTCTTTCATGAATACTTCCCCCTAGCCCTCCCCTAGTTTAGGTTTGCTATGATTTAGCTGAAGTTTTTCACACCTCGACCAAATACACCCGATTTCGTATCTGCGAGGAAAACACAACTCGTAAATGCTGTCAAATCCGCAAATCTACACTGTACCCCACGCACGCACGATGCGTGTTTATCTCCGAAATGTCACCAACCAATAAAGAACCCCCATCCAATAATCACAAGCCTATATTTTGAAGCAATTTCTCAAATCCTCGTTCCTTCAGGCGCGTCATATTTGCAAACCCCAGAGCAAAATCAGGTTTGTCGAAGCAGTTGGACGAGGCTAGTCTGGTCTGGCCATGTCACCTCCTGAAATTGCGGGGCGGGGCGGTTTTCGCTGCTGGCTGACGACTCTCTTTCTACGGTGGGGGCACTGGGGGCATCAATGGCCTCCCATCCTTTGGACCCTTGCGCTTACTGTACTATACTATACACTCGTGCTCGTCATCTTACTTTCTTTCAACCTCAGTTTGGTACTTGGGAGTCTGGTTATTGGTTGAATTTCGTTGCCGAAATGGGTTTCATGGTTGATGGAAGTTTTAGCTAGGAGCTTTCATGAGACAAGGTTTTTGGTGTTTGGTGAAAGAGGCCCTTCTTAGTGCAATAAAGGCGTTGTAGAAAGCTTCTCGGCGCTAGGCTAGCATTGCATTCTCAAAAGCCGTTGTTCTAACAGGGGTTGTGGCACTTGAGGTGACCAAGGGTCCAAGAGTCGCCCACTGTAGTTTCAAGTGGGTAGACGATTTTTACTTCACAAGCTTTACAGGGACTCTAGCGAGTTAAGGCTCTGTATTGACGTCTTTTCGCTGCAACTGTCACTACTTACATAGCCTCTTCCTGCAACAAGTCCCAACCTTCCGTAACCAACATCTACTTTTCAAAACAAGGTAGTCGTACTCGTTTTCTGCACAAGTTGACTAATCCTCCCTGTGCACTCATGCATTAATCTCCGTCTATATAGACCCGAACGCTGCACTGAGCCTCTTTCCAAGATGAGCTTGTCTATCACTACCTTCCTTCACTTCCTGAGGCCTTAATATCAGCCTCTTTCTTCCGGCGTCCAAGGAATGCCATGAAAGCATTCCAGATCTGTCGTTGTGATTGTGTTGGGCCTTTTTTGCTAGGGGGTCTCGGGCTATGAATCACTATGGCCACTCGTGACATGCAGTAAAGGTCTCTTCTCCGAAGTGGATGATCGAGGCTGTGCTCCTTGCTGTGTTGCTCCGATGTGAGAGCTCGGGCTCCGGGCCGAGAAAGGCGACCCGTCAGTCGCTGGGCGTGCTCCTGAGCTGCAAGGGAGTCTTGTTTTCGCTTGCAAGGATAGCTTCTTCCACGGATTTCGACGCCGTTGCCCTGCTCCCCGCACCAGCTCCGGGTCGAAAAGAGGATTCATCTCCATCGGCTTGGAGCGCGGGCACAGGGGCTCCTCTGGTATATTCCGCGTCGGTGTATCAGGGGACGGCCACTGCCACTCAGACATGGCGCGCAGTGCCTTCCTGTCTTTTCTCCCCACTGCATCACACGCGTGTGAGAGAATTTTGGGCCGGTGCGAACATTCTTCTACAGTGGGTGGCTCCAACACCGGTAGTTTCTTACGCTTAGCTTCTGTGAAATCTAACATGGCTTTGATGTCGGCGCCGGAATAACCCCATGAGTATATTTCGTCATCGTGTAGGCCGGAGAGTCGCCGTGCTTCTGCCTCGAGTTCTCTTTCGTCGAATGGGCGGATACGGAGGAGCTCGGCGGCTGTGAGGGCTCGGCTGTAGGAGGGTTTGGAGAATGATATGGCGTAGTGGTTGTTGTGGGGAGAAAAGGAGGTATAGCGGCTGCGCATTGGGCGCTTGTTATACCAAGACTCTTCGACTAGCGATGACATGTTGCTGGAAGTATGGATGAAAGGTCGAATTGGCGGTCCAGATTATTGTCGTGGTGTTGTTGGGTTTTTGCTGTACAATGAGGTGACTGTGAATAAAGGCTTGTGAGTCGTAAAGGGCTTGGTGTTGTTCGTCTTTTGAGTTGTGGGACATTCATTCAGATGTGAATGGATGTCAAGAGTTTTTAAGTTTGTGTTTGTGTGGATGAATTGCAAGAGGGAGCTTTATGTAGGCTTCGCTCAGTCCATTTCAAAATATGGTTCTATCTGGACTGAGAATTGCCCTTTGATATATCGGGTCAAGTAACTTTATTAAAGTCACCAAGGGTGCGCTAGGTACTCGGTACTAGACGATACATGAAGCTTTACCGTAAGGAAAATATTCATTGTCTGGTTGTAAATCTTACACTAGACTTTATGACCAAAGACCAAAGTGACACTTGCACTACTCCGTAGCTTGGAGTAGAACAAGATGTTGCATCATGGGTAACTGGCAATGATAGTGTACTTTTTGGCACATGCCAGTGATGCCACTAATGGGTGACGCTCCGGCGCGGACCAGCGCTGAACTATGGCTTCTTCAGGGGAAGTTCGTCACGTGCTATATATTATCGTGATGGGCCCACTTCCTCGAGGTCTGCGAAATGTTTCTAGCACAGAAAGCGTGTATCAAAGGGAATCTTGGTTCTCATTTTGACTTCGATCTAATGTGAAAACGAATCAGAAAGCATTCTCGAAAATTTGGGAGACTTGTTTGCACGTGGCTATTTGAAGGCACTTAAATCCTGCGCCTATCGACTTGGCTTCACAGTGTGAAACTCTCGGATATTGTTTCATGGGTGAGATTATAAGAAAAACGATAAATGACTAGTGAAAAGGTTGTGTAGATGCTGGCGTCGTGGAAACAAAGCATGCTACATTTATCGCAGCGTGAATCTTTTGACCTCACTTGCTTCTTTCAAAAAGCGGTCTGGAGATGGCCATTGTATGGATCGCGACATAACTTAGACGGACGAATTAATGCTAATCATGTTCTTAGGATTGATGAGATGATTAAATTGTATCTAGCTCTGCCACGGGATGAATAAATCGAATGGACACTAGGTAGGTTTTCTTCCAACCGTCTTGTTTTTCTCCTTGGTTCCAAAAAACATATTCGTGATTTTCGCTCAAATGATAATCAGTAAGATATTTTTCTTGACTCTCGTTGGGATCGCTGGAGCGTTTTCGATTCGGCGACGTGATGGAAGTCATGGTGCTGTCGTGAGCCACAGCCTCAAGAACGGCGGCAAATCCCATCCCCATGCCTTTCCAAATCCAGAAGTCATCAGCACAGACCATCATATATCTTCTCTCACGTGCCGGCTTCTTCGGTAACCACGGGGGCCCGACTAATTAGCGCGCGCGGGCTAGGCTAGAGTAGGCAAGGTGGTATGCAAGCTAAGCTAAAGTAGTTAAGGCGCGTTTTAAGAGTGGGTCAGGCGCCGTGGTTCCTGCGAAGCCTCTAAGAACATTCGGTCGATGGCTTGGTGTAGAATGCACTAATTCAAACTTCACTTTTTAAACACTTCGCAATTGCATTTCACCTACTAATTGTAATACCTTCTTGGCTAGCAGAAAAGTTAGATACGGTTCTTTTTTATATATTCTCTTATTTATATAATATTCTCTCTTCTATTAATATACAAAGTACATTGTCCCGCGCAGCGACTTGTTTTTTTTTTGTCGCGAGAATTATAAAATTTTATATATGCTTGAATGCCCTTTCTAGAATTATAACCGCGCTAGCCTAGCGTAATGCGTAATAGTCCCTAAGGGTTAGATTTACTATTAGACCCTTAGATAAGTGTTTTTATAGTAATCTAATTAAAACTTATAGAATACTAGCTAGAAACGAAATAGTATAGTTTTCTTTCTTAATATTTATACTAAATATGCTTTTTTATTTATAACTACGCTAGCCTAGTATGCTACGAAAGGTCCCTAAGGGTTATATAGCTTATATAAGCCTTATACAAGTGTTTTTATAATTATCTAATAAGTATTCATAGAATACTAGCTAGAAACAGAGTGGTTTAAGTAGTTTTAGTGGGCAGCAGCCCTACGCGCGTATATCTTAGTACGCTCGCGTATTCTCTAGTACTAGGGAATATGCATAGATTTAATAAATTAATAAAACCTTTTAATTTAGGGCTAGGGCTAATCTTGGCTAGCTTAAATTAAAGAGAATTGCATACGCTTTTAAATGCGCTCTTTACTTTTTTTATAATAATTTTATTAGAGGTCGATTTATAGTAATTTATGTAGGAGGCTCGCCTACACCAAAAAAGTCGCATATTGTAGCAAAATCAACCATATGTTCTCAGACCCTCGTTTGGTCTGGTGGTGTGTAGGGGGAATAGAGGTGTGTGATTGGCTAGGAGGGGTGGTGGGGCAGTAGGATTGCGCTAAATAGTCAGAAGTGGGTCGATGCGCGTAAAACACCACCGTAAAGACCAAAAAACGAGGGTCTGAGAGCTGAGATAACATATATCAGGATACTTTTTGGATAACGACCTGGCATATATATTCAGAGGTCTTCATTTACACCATGCTCTTGTTTATTCGAACTTTCTCAATAAACCCGAACCCGTAATCGTGACTTTGGTAACAGACGCCAAAGCTGCAGGAGAGATAGACTAGTCATTGTTATGTCTAGGGAACATCTCATAGGAGTCCTCATGATGCTTCTCGCCACTTCTTCCCCAATATCGTTCAGGATGAGCTTTCGCAATTCCGAGAACGCGATGCTTTTAACGTTAAGAATGAAACGATTTCTAAATCAAGCAGCTAGGAGCTCTTCGCATCACAAACCATCTTGGATTATCGTTATGAATTATACTTGATGAATCAGAACTTTCTGCTTCACGAGGACAACTTTGTGCCGCAATATTATAACAGAATGACATCACTAATATCTTCAGATGGATTTCAAGTCATACAGTTTTGATAATTGATAATAAACACCACTTGGAGTCTGGGTATGACAATCATAGAATACAAATTCCGACAAAAGTTCGCCCAACCTTTGGCGGCGGAGGACATTGTTATGGCATCACTCCATTCTGGCTTCTCAGAAATTTGCATTGACCCAATATTGCAGGCGTGTGATGGGTATTGTGGATCGGCCTGCGCTATTTTCAGCGAGTCGATCCAGAGTGAGTTGCATCGCATTTTGGGGCCAACCAGAAAAGGACCCTATACAAGGTGGGGCGTATCGAAGGGAACAAGAACTTTCCCTTTGTATATATCAAGCGACACGCCTACCCTGGATATGAGGGGGCTGATTGTAGGTTTGTGTTATGAGCCGGAGATGGTGGATAATTTGCGCTATTTGGAAGAAATCTGCTAACGCGGGATGGCTGGAGTTTGCCGCTGAAGAGAGGAATACGCGTTACGAACAAACGTAAATCTAGAGCGATGAAGATTAGACGCAGGGCCAAGAGGAGGGCGCCTACTTGGAAGAGGGTAGGCTTGCGGTTAAGGTTAAAAAGTCGAGTTCATGGAAAGAAGATGACAGTGTGAACTTGAAAGTAGCTAGACAGTCCTTATAGAATGATGGTATCTAAGCTGAAGGTTGAGGCTGAAACTTTCAGAAGTACAGAGTCTTCGTGAACAGAGGGACCCGGAATGGAAGGCGTATATGATAATTCTGATAATATCGGTGTGATGCGACGTGAAAATCTTTCTTGATCCGTAAAAAGGTTTCGACTTTTGGAATACTGTACGTAAGATAAATGTATCAAGTGCCCATTCGAGCCTACGTTATTACTCGTACTCGTTATTGAAGTCGGTGAGGTGGTAAATATACTCCCCATGCATGGCCTAGCGTTGGTAATTCATTAGCGTGGTTTAATAGTAATACCACGCTTTTCAAATAGCTAAACTATAG